>PITA01003838.1:0-132556 GCA_004023965.1 Spilogale gracilis | reverse complement strand
TGACTTTCTCTACTTGGCTTATTTCACTCAGCATAATCTCTTCCAATCCAGTCCATGTTGCTACAAAAGTTGGATATTCATCCTTTCTGATGGAGGCATAGTATTCCATTGTATATATGTACCATATCTTCTTTATCCATTCATCTGTTGATGGGCACCTTGGCTCTTTCCACAGTTTGGCGATTGTGGCCATTGCTGCGATGAACATTGGGGTACATATGGCCCTTCTTTTCACTACATCTGTATATTTGGGGTAAATTCCCAGTAGTGCAATTGCAGGGTCATAGGGTAGCTCTATCTTTAATTTTTTAAGGAATCTCCACACTGTTTTCCAAAGTGGCTGCACCAACTTTTATTCCTACCAACAGTGTAAGAAGGTTCCCCTTTCTCCACAGCCTCTCCAACACTTACTGTTTCCTGTCTTGTTAATTTTGGCCATTCTGACTGGTGTAAGGTGGTATCACAATGTGGTTTTTATTTGAATTTCCCTGATAGCTAATGATGACGAATATTTTTTCATGTGTCTGTTAACCATTTGTATGTCTTCCATGGAGAAGTGCCTCTTCGTGTCTCTTGCCCATTTTTTGATGTGATCATCTTATTTTTGGTTGAGTTTGAGGAGTTCTTTATGGATCTTAGATATCAGCCTTTTGTCATTAGTGTCATTTACAAATATCTTCTCCCATTCCATGGGTTACCTCTTTGTTTTGTTGACTGTTTCCTTTGCTGTGCAGAAGCTTTTTATTTTGATGAAGTCCCAAATTGTGTTTCCTTTGCCTTTTGAGACGTGTCTTGAAAGAAGTTGCTGTGGCCAATGTCAAAGAGGTTACTGCCTATGTTCTTCTCTAGGATTTTGATAGATTCCTGCCTCACATTGAGGTCTTTCATCCATTTTGAGTTTATCTTTGTCTATCCAGAATGCTTTCTTTTTCTAGAGCTCCCCCATGATTATTGGGAGATAGTATAATACAGTAGTTAAGAAAAGGAAGCAAGAGCAAGAGTTTCTGGTAAGAACCTTGGGTCTACCATCAGCTAGTTGTATGACCTTGTGCAAATCACTTTTTTTTCAGTTTCCTCATCTGTGAAAAAGGAGATCATATTTTTACCTACCTCAATTTTATAATAAAAATTAATTGAATTAAGGGACACCTGGCTGGCTTGGTCAGTTAAGCATCCCACTCTTGGTTTTGGCTGAGGTCATGATCTCAGGGTTGTGAGTTCAAGCCTGGAATGGAGCTCAGTGCTCAGCACGGTGTGCCTGAGCTTCTCTCTCTCCCTCTCTTTTTGCCGTTTCCCCCACTCATTCTCTCTCTCTCTCTCTCTCTCTCTCTCTCTCTGTCTGTCTCCAATAGATTAATAAAATATTTTAAAAATTGAGTTAATATACATGAGGGGCTTAAAACAGTGCCTGACAAATAATAAGCACTGTAATGTTGCTTTTATTACTCCTCTCCAAATATCATCTGAGTCAGTTTGTTACTAGATTACATGGAGATGCAAAAAGCAACTATGAGGTATGAGGGGAAGTGAAGTTTTTCTTCAAAAGTAGTTGATATTTTCATTTTCTAACTAGAGTAAAAATACAACAGGAACATAAGGTTTGCTGCATATATGTATACATAAACACACACTATATATGTATATACATGGTTTATAATCACACATAGATAAACTTTATTTATGTATGTGTATGGATTTTTTACATATATGTATATGTATGGGATATATATAGGAGATATGTTTTATATACATATAAATACATATATTTATTTATTTTTAATATATATAAATATATTTTATATACACATATGTTCCTAAGAAATCAGTGAATACCAATATATCACAGTAGGGAGGACCTAATCCATAGAGAATGGAATTGAGAGTGGTTTCTAATAAGGAGCCTAGAGGATTGTCACAAGTTGAGGATTTTAATTCTATTCCAGCCCTCTTCTCTTCTTCTATTTTAGGAGGAAAGGTTCACATCCATGGCTGGAAAAATCACTGATTTTTCTTTTATGTGGAGGCAGTGGAACTGCTTCTTTCTGGAATAGCTTTGGGAATAGCCATAAAACATCTGGGTAAGTTCTATAGGAGGGGGACCTCAACCTAAATACATAAATGTTTCCTCTCCTCATTTACTACAAGAATTGTGCCAAATTAGTGACTTGGATATAAAGGTTGAAAGACTGATGATACGTACTTGTTTGGTTGGAAAATATGGTGCCAGCTTGAGGAGAGGAGAGAACAAGCAATTAAATGGAACTAGTTTATATGGTGCCTAGAAGGTCAAATCAGAAACATAGACTGTCGAACTTTATATTGCAATTTGCATTAGTGAAAAACCTAGATTACATGTACTTAATAATATGCCACTTTATTATTTTCAGTACATTCTGTACATATGAAATGGCTAAATGTTGCCTCACAGAGGTCCCACTAGACCTGATCCTGCTTGAATTATAATTAGCACATTTATTTGTTAGTATGCAAATAAGTACTGCTATAGAACTTGAGAAACTTGTGTTGTTAAGTAAATGCAGCATTCCTCCTGCAGTTTTACTCCAACTATTCATTAGTGCTGCCAACCTCTTTTTTTCAGAGTACAACATTAAACAGCAAACGAGCAGAAATACGTGAATTTATACAATGGCAGTCCAGTTGTGTTGGACTGGGAAGGTGATAAGGATGCAGGGTAGAACTTTAAGTAGCAAGCGAGTAAAAGGGATCTCACAGCAGCATAGGTAAGATACAAACTGGAATAAGCAAGGACAAATCTTTCCATTTGTAAACCCATTTGCTCTCATTTAAATTTACACAGATACAGCAAAAACACGTTGGCATCAAGATTCAAAGTCTAGGAGCGCCTGGGTGGCTCAGTTGGTTAAGTGACTGCCTTCAGCTCAGGTCATGATCCCAGAGACCCGGGATCGAGCCCCGCATTGGGCTCCCTGCTCAGCAGGAGGCCTGCTTCTCCCTCTCTCACTCCTCCTGCTTGTGTTCCCTCTCTAACTGTGTTTCTCTCTGTCAAATAAATAAATAAAATCTTTTTTAAAAAAGATTCAAAGTCTAGCTCCATCACTTACTAGCTTCTGACTTTGTTTCAGCAAGCTCTCATGTGCCTAGAACATAGGTTTTACACGAAGACATAAGCAGTATAGTGGCAATATAGCATAGTGGTTAAGCAAGAGGGCTCCAAAGTCAGACCAACTGAGCTCAGAATCCTGACTGCTACACTAGCTATGTATCATTTTCATCAGGTTATTTAACCTCTTTAATCTTTTATTTCTTTATCTGTAAATGGAACATCTTAGTAGCCCTACTTAACTCAGAGTTGTGGTGAATATTTAATAAGATAATCCATAAAAAGCACTTAGTAAGGTGTCTGCAACATACTCAGCCCTAAATAAACACTAGGTCTTAAAGTGTTACCCCTAAATCTTCTTCATCTTCTCTTATGACCAGTAAACTCCACTATAAATGGTCTTGTTAAGAACACTAAACATAGGGTGCCTGGGTGGCTCAGTGGGTTAAAGCCTCTGCCTTTGGCTCAGGTCATGATCTCAGGGTCCTAGGATCCAGGGAGCCTGCTTCCTCTCTGCCTGCCTTTCTGCCTTCTCGTGATCTCTTTCTCTGTCAAATAAATAAATAAAATCTTTTAAAAAAGAACACTAAACATTACCCTTCTGTAGCTTAATTCAGTGGATATCCTTATGTGAGGTCAGCAACATTTAATTCAGATGGTGATTTCTCCTTTTTGAAATGTAAAAACCAAGAAGATTTCAGGAAAATGTGAGGAAGCGTTAATTACTTAAAGGATAAAATTTTGGATCAGGTATTGGAAGAAGTTTGTGGCATCTCTGCCTCTGGAATATTACATGTGATCAGCTACACTATCACATGCATATCGAATACTCAACCGCCCAAAGACAGAAGCTGAGTTAAATGTTCTCTGAAGATTTCCTTATGCTTTTAGAGTCTGATTTTTCCAAGTTAGTGCTACTATTTGTGCAGAGATAGCTAAAATATACACATGAGTATTTGGAATGTACCCTGTAATTCTCACAACAACCTTGTAAAATGGGTATTCTCCACATTTTAAAACTGATGAAATTGGCCTAGAAAAGCACAAAGTCATGAAAATATTGACTCGTAAATTCAGAATATTAATTTTTTCATTTATTCACTCATTCCTTTTTTTTAAAGATTTTATTTATTTGACAGAGAGAAACACAGCCAGAGAGGGAACACAAACAGGGGGAGTGAGAGAGGGAAAAGCAGGCTTCCCGCCGAGCAGGGAGCCGGATGTGGGGCTCAATATCAGGTCTTCCAGGGTCATGACCTGAGCCGAAGGCAGTCACTTAACCAACTGAGCCACCCAGGCACCCATATTCACTCATTCTTATATAAATCCAACTAATATTTATTGGGCACCTGCCAAATGCCAAGCATCATCTTTAGTACTGGACTACAGCCTTGAACATAGTAGATAAAATTCATGATCTCATTGAGCTTGTGTTTTAGTAGGAAGAAAATATGAGCCAGTACAGTCTGGTTCCAAGACCTTGATTAAATTTTATAATCTAGTATAATGTCCTCCAACTAGTTTTTGTTTCATGTTACTATTGTACAGGAAGGTTGAATTTTTCTTTTTAGACACAGTAGAACCATGCACCAAGGAAACCAAACTGTTTTCAAATTTTTCCTCCTGGAATTTACTGTGGGGTCTGAACAGCAAAAGCTCATTTTTGTGCTATTTCTGCGCATGTATCTGGTCACCACGGTAGGAAACTTACTTATCATGCTGGCTATTATCAATGATGCTCACCTTCATAGCCACATGTACTTCCTCCTTGCTAATTAGTCCTTCACTGACATCTGCTTCACAACCACTACAAATCTTAAAATGTTAGTAGACATCCAAAGCCAGAGCCCAACCATCTCCTTTGCAGGATAACTTACACAAATGTATTTTTTTATATTGCTGGTGGACCTGGAAAATTTCCTCTTGGCAGCCATGTCATATTATTGGTATGTTGCCATTTGTCACTCATTACACTATGCTACATTACTGAACCTCAGGGGTTGTACGCTATTGGTAGTGACATCATGGGTCATCTCCAACCTAGTCTCAATACTGCATCTCAGTCTGCTGGGTCTCTTGACCATCTGTGATCAGAAAAAAAATCCCACTTTTTCCATGACCAGGAACCCATTTTAAGGCTTGCTTGCTCAGACACTCAAATCAATGACTTGACAATCTTAGTTGTTGGGGAGAGCAATTATCTTTATCCCCTTCACCTTCATTATTGTCTCTTATGCCCTTAATTGTTGTACAATAATACTTGGGATTCCTTTGGCAAATGAGGAAGTGGAAAACATTCTCCACTTGTGACTCCCATCTCTTAGCTGTAGCTCTTTTTTATGGATTCATTATTGGGGTCTACTCTTCTGCCTACTCAGTAGAAAGGGATAAGGTCATCATGTATACAATTGTTACTCCCCTGATGAGCCCCTTAATCTATAGTCTAAGGAACAAGGACATGAAAGGAGCACTGAGGAGATTATTCAGCAAGAAAACATTTTCTTGGAGATGATGAGCCCTCATATAAGAGACACCTCTATCAACCTTTTAGTCTTGGATTAGCACACAGAGGGTCCAAAGCCTTGGGCTACTGTGCTATTATGGCAGTTTCTTTCTCATCCATCTCCTGTCTCCAAACCAGGTCTAAGACTCTAGATGAGATTCATCTCTCCATAAAACAACAACACTAATAACAAAACAAAAGTATTCCTTTATTCCAGTCTTTTACCACTTACATACAGTTTTTCCTGAATAAGTTCATGTTTGTATAGTCAGTACTTACTAATTGTTCTCTAATTTTTGGATTGTGTTTCCCTTTTGTCGCTACCAAACCCTACATGTTAGGTCATTGATGGAAGGAAGGAAGGAAGGAAGGAAGGAAGGGAGGAAAGAGTTAATAATAGCTCATGTATCTTATAGATAGCACCATGTTAGAGTTCACAACTTTCAAACAATAACTTGATTCTCATAGTAACTCTTTGAGGAAAATACCATTATCATTCTCACATATGAGGCAAGAAAAAAAGATGTACTGGTAGAAGAAAAGCAAGCAAAGAGAAAAACAATCATGTCACTTGTCCTGCTCTGAACACTACAGAGGTTCCCCACTGAATATAAAGTCAGCATTTAAGATCCTCTACCACCTGAACACATTTATATTGCCAGAAGTCTTAACCATAATTCCCTAACCCCTCCCCTGCCATCCTGAACATTCTTTGAGCAGTCTATGGATTTACATGACTCTTGTCTATGTACACGTTACACCTTCTCCTTGGAATATCTGTTCCACTTTCTTCCTACAGATAGTTGACACTTTTAAAAGACTCTACCTCAAGTCTTACATTCTCTGTGAATTCTTTCATAATTCTCCCATCTCTCTAAGTAAAATTATCCCTTTTTTTTCTAGGATCCTGTAGTACTTTATTTTGTTATTGCATCATTTATTACGATGAATTATAGTTATCAGGATATTTGTTGATCTATCTAAGATGTTCTGAGCTTGCTGTGGGGTGCAGGGACTATGTTTTATTAAAATTTGTAACTCTAGACAGGTATAATGCCTGGAACAAAGTAGGCACTCAGCAAGCCAAATTAACCAAAAAAAAAAATTGTCATTTTTCAAAAGAGAAAATTTAGTTTTAGTTTATCTCATGCTGACTTGTTGAGTAATATTTAAAAAGTCAATTAATCTTTCTGGACTTTAGTTCCCAATGATACAATCCATGCAACAGTATAGTTACTTCTGTATACCAGCTACCCACATTAGCCATTCAGGATTTGTTTGAGGTTAAAACGTTCTGGGACAGAAGGCTGTGAAAATGCCATACTGGGTAGGCTCCAGGAGTCCAAAATAAATCCAGAGAAACATAAAGAAAATCTGGTATTAAGCATACATATGAATATGAGGGCTTAAGGTACATAAAGATTTTTGTGTGGGTATGGAAGCTAAGATGTGATACCTGGTTCCTTTTACATTGTATCTGTGTGGTTAGTATCTGAACACTTGATCACAGAAGAGACTTCAGGGTTTTCGTGCACCTAGCACTGCTAAAATGTATCCCATTGCATTATACTACCTGGGTTGAATGAACCTAGCTCTTTGTTTTATGACACTTTCATGGCTGGGTTTGTGGCTTTGTGGTTACACAAGCACCACAACAGTCTAGTCAGTGCTACACAAAGAGTAGTTTGCAGACTTATGTTAATCACAACACTATTTGCTATGGGTCAGCAGAGAGATTGAGCTAAATTTAGAAACTGAGATGAACATTTAGAAATGTAGAGCAATTTCACATTGTTGCGAAAGTTTTATTTTACAAAAGTATCAGTCTACAAAAATTTGGTTTTTCAAAAATACTATAAGCGTTAGATTCTTATTATTCTCTTCCTCTTCTTCTCTCTTCTCTTCCTCCTTCTCCTTCTGCTTTGTATTCTTCAATGTAAAGTCTTAAGCAGGCTCTGTATTATGAATACCTTTTTAGCCAATGCAATCAGGATCTGATACTGGTTAACTTAAAAATTCAGTTAAAGCAGAGTTATTACACAGATTCTGTCTCTTTCTCTCTCTATCTCACACACACACCCTTAACACTTTATTTTTCAGGTTATTCTATTTTGATTTATTCCATGAAAGATATAATCCTTAGATAATCTTTTTTTTTCATTGTTTTCAGTGTTCCAAGATTCATTGCCCATTCACCACACCCAGTGCTCCATGCAATAGGTGCCCTCAGTACCCACCACCAGGCTCTCCAATCCCCCCACCCCCTTCCTTCCAAGTCCCTCCGTTTGTTTCTGTGTCCAAAGTCTCTCTTGTTTCAATTCTGTCCCTGAATTACCCTACTTCCCATTTACTTTCCTTCTCCTACTGTCCTCTATATTACCCCTTATGCACCGCAAGTAAGTGAAACCATGTGATACTTGACTTTCTCTACTTGGCTTATTTCACTCAGCATAATCTCTTCCAATCCAGTCCATGTTGCTACAAAAGTTGGATATTCTTTTGATTTAGGGCACAGACCTTTTTTTCTCTTTTTTGCCAGGACGCTTTCTTTGACTGCAAGTTGACTGAGTTCTGTGTAATCATTCTTGCATAGACCTTACCCTTAATACATTATCTTTGACTTCCAGTTTCAGCCTCTTTAAAGTGAAGCAGAATTTAGAGACACTTGCAAAGCAAGCTAAGTACATAACCTCCTTGGATAGTTTTTAATTTTGTCCCCAATTTTTTACATCTAATTCAATAACAATATATTTAAGATTTTATTTATTTATTTATTTGACAGAGCTATAGAGAGAACAAGTAGGCAGAGCAACAGGCAGAGAGAGAGGGAGAAGCAGGTTCTCTGCTGAGCAGAGCAGGGAGCCTAATGTGGGACTTGATCCCAGGACCCTGGTGTCATGACCTCAGCCAAAGGCAGCTGTTTAACCGACTAAGCCACCCAGGCACCACAATAACAATATTTTTGGTGACCTACCTTGACTTATCTTCTTAATGCATGTAACTAAGTTCTTGTAGAAACAAGTTTTGTAGAAATAATTGTGTTGGTTCATATAATTTTATTAAATTTTACTAAAATTATACTTGTGAAAACAAGTGCAACTAACAGAAACAGATTTTGGACAAACACAGTTGACTCTTGGTAAGGTAACACAGAATTGGTGGGACAAAACCATAACTGTGTGGGCATATAGAGAGTAGTTGACTAACTGTAGGTACTCATCAGGGCATGATCATTACCTAGAATGTTTTGTGCAGAGAACAGGGAGTATCTCTGATCTAAAGTTATTTACAGGGGCACCTGGGTTGCTCAGTGGTTGAGCCTCTGCTTTCAGCTCAGGTCATGATCCCGGAGTCCCGGGATCGAGCCCCGCATCAGGCTGCCTGCTTGGTGGGAAGCCTGCTTCTCCCTCTCTCACTCCTGCTGCTTGTGTTCCCTCTCTAGCTGTGTTTCTCTCTGTCAAATAAATAAAGACTTTAAAAAAATAAAGTTATTCAGTGTGGAGATTCCTTAAAAAATTAAAGATAGAGCTACCCTATGACCCTGCAATTGCACTACTGGGCATTTACCCCAAAGATACGGATGTAGTGAAAAGAAGGGCCATATGCACCCCAATGTTCATTGCAGCAATGGCCACAATTGCCAACCTGTGGAAAGAGCCAAGGTGCCCATCAACAGATGAATGGATAAAGAAGATGTGGTACATATATACAATGGAATACTATGCCTCCATCAGAAAGGATGAATATTCAACTTTTGTAGCAACATGGACTGGACTGGAAGAGATTATGCTGAGTGAAATAAGCCAAGAAGAGAAAGTCAAGTATCGCATGATTTCACTTACTTGCGGTACATGAGGGGTAAACTGGAGGACAGTGGGAGAAGGAAAGTAAATGGGAACTAGGGTAATCTAGGGAGGGAAACAAAACAACAGAGACTTTGGACACAAAAACAAACTGAGGGACTTGGAGGGAGAGGGGTGGAGGGATGGGAGAGCCTGGTGGTGGGTACTGAAGACACCTAAAGCGTGGAGCACTGGGTGTGGGGAATGGGGAATGAATCTTGGAACACTGGAAAAAAAATTTTAGTAACAATAAAAAAAATAAAATAATAAAATAAAATAATAGCAATCTTAAAAAGAAAAAAAATAAAGTTATTTACATCATGATCAGTTAAGAGAGAGGTCAGTGTGTATTCAAAAGATAAAAGCTGCTATGGTTAAAGCCAAGGCACAGAACCTGGGGGCCTGCTCTTTCAGGTTACTCCTCATCTTATCTTGGCTCATCTGCAGAAACTTGGTCTCTAATAGGAAGCAAGAAGGTACACCAGCAGCTGACTACAGGTCAGAGCCCACGCTCTGAGATATATCTCCTCTCCTCCTTTGCCCTTTTTAAACTATCAAAGATTGTTGCTGCAGGATGAATTATATATATATAATTATATATATATATATATATAACCTACTTACTTCTGTAGAATATATATATATATATATATATATATATATATATATATATATATATATATCTCCCCACCCTATAAACACACTCATCAAGTTGATGAAGGTTAAGCAAAAACAGTATACAGAAATGGAAGTAATGGGATGGAACCAGAGACAAACAAATAAAATTAGATGTCAGTTCCCAAGTCATACCTTGAGGCCAGAAGAAGCCAGAGAAGATAGTGTTTAGCCTAAGATCTTGGTGAGATGACAGAACATCTTCTTCTGAAGTGTCTGAATTGCAAGTGGGACTATTTTTAAAAAAGGCTCTGACTCCATTTTACTACTTTGGAAGAAAAGGAGCTCTTTGAAGTATGTGGCTTCCATAAGGCAGAAGTTGTATCTTATTCATCTCTGAGGCCCTACTCTTCAGTTTGGTGCCTTTTACAGAGCAGGAGCTAAAACTACCTCTGAAATGAATGAGTGAAAATTTGCATATACGCCCAAGATTTGGTGAAGAATTTTGCCTGAGAAAGGGATTTGAGATGAATCAATCATCTGATCCTAAAACATCTGGAGCTTCAGCAGATCTGACTGCATATTCTATGGCCAGAACTAATTTATTTGTAGATAAGATCAGTAGTGGCTTATGGGGTATGATTTGAGATGCATCGAAAATACAAAAAAAGAAAAGACATCTGTGACATCCTTATGGGATTGTATAGGAAGAAATGAGAAAACCCACCATTTTTGTTACATATATATCTGATCATGAAGCTTTCGATGCCAGATAGGGAAAATTATTATGATAATACTGGAAATTAATAGTAGTTTGGGACAAACTATCCTGATGCAGATGACTCAAAAAAAAGAAAAAACACATTCATTAAAAACAGTGATAAATGAATGATACTTTAACACTCTGAGTCAGCAAAGAAAGAAATGCCTATTGGAAATTATGGTGGAGAGCTTTTCTGGGCGAGTGCATCAATGGTCACAGAATCAAACAGAACTGGCTTTGAGTCTTAGCTCCTCTAATTCTTATGATTATATGACTTTGGGTAAATCATTTCATATATTTATTCCTCAAAATTCTTCATGTGAAAAATGAGGTTAATAATACCTATCTCAGTGGTATCTTTCAGGGATTAAATCAAATAATGAATATAAAGTGCCTGCACATGATACATGCTTTGCAAATGTGAATACATTCTCTTCTTTCCTTATATGTTTAGACCCTGAGGGTCCAAAAGATCATTAACTCTGTTCCAACTCACCTGGAAGTTTACCTCAAAGATCATATGGATTTAAAAAGCTTTCGAAAAGAAGTAAAGAAGTAAAGAAGATAAATTTTCAAGTTATCGTGAAAATAAAAATAGATGTGGAAGAATGAGAAGAGTGGTATGAAGAATCAGAGGAAAGATACAATAATCCTCAACAAGGATAAAAATCATATGTTCATCTCAATAGATACACAAGAGCATTTGACAAAATTCAAAAGCCATTTATGAGAAAAATTAACAACAAAGTCGATAGAGAAAGAATTTGCAACATAATAAAGGCTGTATATAACAAACCCAGTTAACGTAGTCAACAGTGAAAAACTGAAAATTTTCCTTTACAATCAGGAACAAGATAAGGATGCCCAGTCTTGCCACTTTTATTCAACATTGTATTAGAAGTCCTAGCCAGAGCAAATAAGAAAGAAAAAGAAATGAAAGGCATCTAAATTGGGGGAAAAAGAAGCAAAACTGGCACTATCTGCAGATGACATGATATTATTTACATACTTTGAGAAATTTTCATACTTTTTGGTCATATAAGCCGATTAGAAAAAGTAACCCCAAAATAATTCAAAAGAGGAAAACAATGTTTAGTACAAAGTCACTAATTTTGAAGGTCACTACATTTTCTCACTCACTTGTATATTTAATATTCCACTATGCAGTTAGTTACAAGTGCTTGGTTTCTGAAGTTCATTACCTCATTTGATATACATTTGTTGAGAACCTTGCCTAGGCCATACAGTGCTTTACACTCTGGTAACAGATATGAAATGTATAGTTTTCTGATCAAAGAAGTGCACAGAAGTGGAGATAGTCACAATACAAGATAAAAAGCAATGTAAGGAACCATATGAGCACTGTGTCCAGGTATGTAGTGACTAAATCTACTGGCTCTGTGTGGGACTTTGTGATACAGAGCCTTAAGACTCCCCAGGAGTCCAAACTAGGTTTCACATTGTTTTGGAGTGGTCTCATTCTGAGGCAAATGGTATGCTAATTAAATCTGACCATGGAACTAAAATCCTATATGTCTTCTAAGACCTTGTCACACATTTTTTCCATACACAGTAACCTACTTACGTCTGTAGAAAATGTGTGCTTTTCAAAACATGCATGTTGGCTTAATATTAGGCAGTTCTGACACACCCAAAGGAAATGCCACTCAAGCTACTTGAATGCATTTGTATGACAAATGGAATTCTATGGAACATTACACATAGATATGGAATATTACACAGCCATCAAAAGAATAAAATCTTTCCTTTTGCAACAATGTGGATTGTGCTACAGTGTATTAGGCTCAGCAAAATAAGCCAGTCAGAGAAAGACAAATATCATATGATTTCACTCATGTGGAAATGAAGAAACAAAACAGATGAACATATGGGAAAGAAAAGAAAGAGAGAGCCAAGTGACACATTTATCTCACAGATCACCTCCCCCCAATCAACTTTTAAAAAAATTCTGCCCCAGTGGGAAGTCATTCAGGTACCAAAGCACATTATTTAGTAGTATGAGATTACACTGTGGAAAAGGAATGAATTCTGGGGTTAAGGATACATTTTAATAGACTCAGTCATGAGCACCCATAAAAAGGCTTGTTGATATGAGCTGAATTAGTAAGTATATGTACAAGATCAATTACCTCTTGTCATGGAGCAACTGTCTGGACTCTGCCACTGTCTCCATGGGTATCTTCACACCATTGTCCTCAAGATGGTATTAAGGAGGGCACATATTGCATGGAGCACTGGGTGTGGTGCATAAACAATGAATCTTAGAACACTGAAAAAATAAAATAAATTATTTTAAAAATTTTTTAAAGATTCCCCATTTACAAATGATACTAAACCAAATGTTTTCAAAGTTTGCTTCTGACCTCAACATTCCATGATTCTCTTTAGTGATTTCTTGATTAAAATGTTGCCTAATGGCAATGCTTAATATTAGCTCATAATGTCTGTAAGATAAAGCAAAATAAAGATCTCACTGGAAGAGTTTCTGACTTCAGATAATCCCAGTCTCTAGGATAAACACCTGTGACAGGAATAAGACCTCAACGTGGGTTCTCTATTCTTGAAGCTAAATGCGTTCTTTGAACATTATGTTGTACACTGTTTTTAATATTCCTTCAGGAGTAATGCAAAAATTCTAACAAGATGTCTGACTTTATTTAAATAATTTATACCAATCAAGCAATTGCCTCAACTTTATAGCCTTTTCCTTTTTACCATACAAGAAAGGAAAGGTTTACAGATTTAATTAGTTATTCAAAGTTTTGAATGTGCATAGACAAGAGTATTTTTCTCTACTCACCCTTTAAGAACAATTCAAAGAACCAGCATTTGAAATCTGAATCCAGGATAACTTAATACAGATCTTCACAGAGTATCCATAAATTCACCAGGACATTAAAGAGAAAGTCATATAAGACAAAAGACAAAGTCTACATATTCACAAAACTGTACCTCTCTTTAGACAGTCATCTCAAAGATGTATGTTCAGGGAAAGATAAGGAGTCAAAGTAGAGAATGTGCTAACTTAAGGTAAAAGGAAAAAAGACCTATATATGCTTAAGTCACAATGTAAAAACTACATATTAGTGATGATGGTATTAAAATAATTACCCGTACCCACACTGATAAGAACCACAATTCTATTAAAACCAAAAAGTACAGCATAGGAACTATAGCCAATAATATTCTAATAACCGTGAATGGTGACAGATGGTGACTATATTTATTATAATTGCAAGCATTTCATAATGTATGTAATCCGTGTATTATATACCTGAAACTAATATTGTATGTTGACTATATTCAATTAAAAATTTAAAAAGGAATTCTTTGTGGAATGTGTCCAAAAGAAGTGTTTGTGAAATATCAAGAAACTATAATTCCACAAACAAATGAATAAACAAACAAAAAGCAGAATTAGACCTGTAAATACAGAGAACGAACTGATGCTTGGCAGAGGGAAGGGGAGGCAGAGGGAATGAACAAAATGGGTGAAGGGAACTGAGAGATACTGGCTTTCAGTTATAGAATAAATAATTCATGGGGATGAGAAGTACAACATAGGGAATGTAGTCAATGATAATATAAGATTGTTGTACGGTGACATATGGTAGCTACATTTGTGGTGAGCATAGCATAATGTATAGAGAAGTTGAATCATTATGTTGTTCAACTGAAACTAATGTAACAGTGCGTGTCAACTATACTCAAGAAAACATTTTATAAAAAAGAAAATAACATTCCATTGAAAGCTGTTGAAAATATGGTAGCTTAAGCATGAATCTAAACTTATAAAAGAGTTAAATACCTGAAATGCAGGAGGTTCAGAATTACTTGTGCAACAGGATTTCCCAAGTAAAGGGACATCCAAAAAGTCACAGAAGTTTCACCGCAAGTGTGGACACCTCTTCAATGCATGGAATATGAACCAAAGAGAAGGTTAAGGGCAGCTTCACACTCATAAAACAAAGAAGAATTGTGCGTGCATTTTAGCTCAAAGGGCACCCCAACTTTACCCAGCTGTGCTAGGTATAATTCCGCAGAGGAAAACAAGCACCCTAGGGAGAAAGAGCTGAAAGAAAGGGCAAAGGTAAGAGGATGCAAGTGTTCAGAACCAGTCCCAGGGAACATCATGACTCTGGGCAGGTGGACTGAGTACCAGTTTACCTCTGCCATGTCACTCTGCCCACTCACATTCAGGCCATCTCCTTAGCAAGATCCTGCTCTTGAGAGAAAACCCATAGGATCATGCTCACTACAGTACAAAGACTAATCCCAGATCCCTGGGAGTCCTGAGAATTGCTGGGGGCAGGAAGGAGAGAGGTGAGGAGACAGAATGGGAGGGAGGAGTTTTCTTAAAAATTAAAAATAAAGCTACCCTATGACCCTGCAATTGCTCTACTAGGTATTTGCCCTAAAGATACAGATGTAGTGAAAAGAAAGGTCAGATGTACCCCAATGTCCACAATAGCCAAACTGTGGAAATCACCAAGCATGGAAAGAGCCAAGGTGTTCTTCGACAGATGAATGGATAAAGAAGATATGGTTCATATATACAATGGAATATTACACCTCCATCAGAAAGGATGCATACCCAACTTTCATAGCAACATGGACGGGATTGGAGGAGATTATGCTGAGTGAAAAAAGCCAAGCAGAGAAAGTCAAGTGTCATATGGTTTCACTTACTTGTGGAGCATAAGGAGTAACATGGAGGACAGTCGGAGAAGGAAAGGAAATGTGAACTGGAGTAAATTAGAGAGGGAGATGAAGCATGAGACACTGTGGGCTCTGAGAAATGAACTGAGGGTTTTGGAAGGGAGGGGGTAGGGGTGGGTGAACCTGGTGGTGGGTACTGAGGACAGGAATTGCATGGAGCACTGGGTGTGGGGCATAAACAATGAATCTTGGAACACTGAAAATAAAATAAATTATTATTTAAAAATAAAAATAAATATTAACATGGGTTAAAAAAAGAAGAGGAGGGAGGAGGATAGGATGACTGCTAATAGAGGTGGCACTGGTGGATTCAGCTGAAGGAGTCTGGTGCAACTGGGAGATGTGGGGGCATGATGTCTCCCCCTCTTCCTCCATCTGGCTGGGACTGTGCCTGGTGACCACCAGCCTTTCAAAACATGTCCTGTTACAAAGGCCATGTTCCCGCTACACTAACAAGAGCTAAGTGATGCAGTGGACAAAGCACGGATGCTGTCCCTGCTTCAGTCTCTCTTCAGCAACAATAATTTGCCACATCAACTCACCTTGCCAGGCACGAAGCTTCAGAGGATTAGCTATTAAAAGAAAGACATTTTCTCGCTCATTACAGCCTGCAATGTAAAACGTCCAGAGATGCAAAGAGTCCTGTTTTCACCATTAAAGGAGAAATTATTTCTGGCGGCTTTAGGAGAAAATGCAATTATTTTCCTTCCTGTTACAGAGTTTCCACACTCACCTAGAGATGAGAGGACCCTATTAAAATGGCCTCATCTTCCTTTGGATGATGCCAACGAATGACCTTCCCTGACCTAGGGGTGGGTGGAGGGCCTGAGTCCTCACCCCCCGGGATACGGGTTCACCCAGGGCAGAAGTAATTAGGCAGTGCTGAGTCACTGCCAATCACATGCCAGTGGCAGGAAGAGAAAACTCTTCGGGGAGAAAAATGAACAATTCAGGCAGAACCCACCACCCATTTTGCCAATGGCCAGAACCCACTCAGGCCGGCTTGCCACACGTTTCATCAGGGCTCTAATCCTGGAGAGGTCCAGTGGAGTCCCTTAGGAAGCCCTGCTTAGCTACAACTCTTTCTCCGCTTGCCTCCACCACAAAGAAAGATGCCTGTAGTTCCACCTCCACAAATTGGAGCTGCTGAGTAAAATTGGCCCAGGAGGCAAATTTGACTTCCTGCAAGGTTCACCAGGTTTCGTTCTGGCCCTTAAGTTGGGCACAACCTCAGCCTCTGAGCCTCCATTCCAAAGAAGAACCCAGTGAGACAGTGTGAATATCTCCATGCAATCTAGTCCTCATAAATTCAAGGTCAACTTTCTGAAGGTGACTTTTTGACACCATCTGACATTGTGAACAATCATATCACTACCAAAGATGGATATCCAGAATGGATGAGTCAGGCCTTCTTCTCTCCTGACACACATACCCTCTTACCATGATTTTACTTCAGTACTTTTTCCACAGTTCAGTGAGAATCCACTGTCACGATATAAGCCTAGTTTTTTAAAAGATAATTCTTGCTCAGAGTGGAAAATAGATTCACAGATAAAACAAGAGGAAAAAATAGAGCTGCCCAGAGGTTGGGGCAATATATGATAGTAACAGAAAAGAACATAGAGAAACAGGTCTGTATATAAGACAAATTTGGGAAATGTAATACACGGTATTTGTTAATGAGTTTCCAAAAAAAAGGCCAAAGGGAAAGGACAGTACAAACATGACTTCCAGTTATCCAGTTTGAATAACCAATTTTATGCAAGTTCCATTTATGGAAATAGGGAGGGCTATGATTGCAAATACATTTCCAGATGAAAACCCAAGACTTTCATCAAGCAACTAACCTAACCATTTTCCCCCACTCATAAATCTAATCTACCAGGAAAACTCATCTTGTTAAGACCAGCCAAGCATGACCCAGTGCTCACAAAGTGTAGTCCTATATTTTCATTTTTGTGTGGTTTTAGCATAAATTGTGAAGGGAATAAGTCACCTTAGTGGTAATACTTGCACAATAAAAGATATCTTTCTGTACAATTTGATCCACCATTCATTTCAATTAATAAAACAATGGAATATTATTCAGCTGTTAAAAAGGAGATTCTGCCATTTTTGAAAATATGAATGAAAATGGAAGATCTTGGGGCCCCTGGGTGGCTCAGTTGGTTAAGCGACTGCCTTCAGCTCAGGTCATGATCCTGGAGACCCGGGATCGAGTCCCACATTGGGCTCCCTGCTCAGCGGGAAGCCTGCTTCTCCCTCTCTCACTCCCCCTGCTTGTGCTCCCTCTCTGACTGTGTTTCTCTCTGTTAAATAAATAAAATCTTTAAAAAAAGGAAAAGAAAATGGAAGATGTTATGCTAAGTAAAATATGCCAGACACAGAGAGAAAAATGCTTCATGAACTTACTCATATGTAGATTCTAAAAAAATCAAATAAGTAGATGCAGAGAGTAGAATTTTTACCAGGGATGGAGAGGTGGGGGGAAATGGGGAGATACTGATCAAAGTAGATAAAGTTGTAGTCATGTAGATGACTAAGTCTAAAGAGCTAATGTACAACATGATGGCTATAATTAATAGCACTGTATTGAATGCTAGAAATTTGCTGAGAGAGTAGATTCTAGGTGCTCTTATCAAACTGTGAAAGATAGATACCTTAATTAGCTTAACTATAGTAATGATTTCACTGTGTGTGTGCATAATCTTAAAACATCACCTTTAATATATAATTGTTACCTTAAAAAACATAGATGTGTAAATCATATATATAGAAAGAGGTATTTGACATTTTTCTGATCCAGATATTTCATCCTTTGGACCATATTTTGAGTATGAGCTTGCCAAGAAAAGATAAGCATTATATGGTCATTCTAAAGACCACTTAGTGGAAAAAGTTTTCTTTCTGAAATTGCCACATAGCAAAAGGCCACTATTATTTGACCACTTGCTTCGCCAATGTTGCAAGTTCCACAACCTCAGACATCTGGGTATATTATTACAGTTTTCCATGTCAAGAGGGGATTTGTCAAATCTGTCATTCTTCAAGCCATGTAATACAAATTTCATGATCTGCTTTCTTCTTAAGCGGGAGACAAGGCCTAGGTTGCCATAATGCCAAACAGTTTAATAAAAAGTAGAAAATTTGATCAATCAACCAGTCAGTCAATCTTTCCATTTCCAGAAGAATCAAACAACTTGCTGGGCATAATATGACTTATTCTTTTAATGTCTTGAAGGGACAGCCAGAATTTTTACAGCCACTTTCAGTATGATGATACAAATAATTGAGGCAAACAAGTGCCTTTCAAGTTTCCTATTTAACTGGATATTTCAAATAAAAATGTTAATGTGGCTGAAATGAGTTGTTAAGTGCTCTCAAATCTCCATATCACTATCCACCTCTGAGTAATTTCAGTCACCTCCATATTTCAAGCTCATAATAGTAATGTAAATCAGACTGGCAATAACAGAGAGTAACTTTCAGCACATGAAAACCCAGTTTCCTGTCACTGGTTAACAGAATATGATATGAGAATTATGATTATAAGACATATATGTGAATTGTAACTCCTATCATGTAGTTGTATTGCACTGAGCCAGTCATTGTCTCTTATTCTCACTCCTTTGGGGCAATGGTATATAGTTATGAATGATTTTTATGGATTCAGAGTAAGTTTGTTGTTGACATAATGAATCTGTCTGTGGCCAGGGACAGGATCTTTTTGTCTATCTTTAGCTAAATCTGTCCAGCAATCTATTATTCTATCATTGAAAAAGAATGATCTGGTGGCAGATTACAAAGCTAAATATAATACAAGATATAAATCCATGAGTAAGGTTAATGTGCAAAGTGTATGTAATAATCTCTATACTGTGGTAAGAAATGACACAAAAATTTGGCTCAGACCTACACAGTACCAGAAGCAAAGGGAGAAATACAATCAGTGATAAAAATATTTACAAGGATGTTACAAAACAAAATTATCATGAAAAACATTTTTCTTGGTATCAAATCCAGAGAAAAATTTGCACTGTGGGTCTTTAAAAAAGTTGGGAAATATATTATAGAGAACAATGCCCTCAAATGCATCCTGGTAGTAAAGCACAGTAAGTAGCTATTTAATAGAACTCTTAATGATATACCTCAATGAAGACTGATAGCATTAATTCTACAAAAAGACAAAAATAATGTGGTCTAAATGTCCAGCTCTCTCTGATGGTTTGGTTTGATTGCCAAATGCAAATCTGAAGAAGAGAAAAGAATGTAACATATTTTCTTTAAACTTCCATATGCCTCTTTTTTCCCCTCAAAACTCAGCTTTAGATAAAATATAAGCAACAAAAATTAAGTCTACTTTCTGATTACCAATTGGGGTAAAGATTTTTCAGGTTATCAGTTAAGGACAAGCTTATAAGTTTTAATAGTTATCTAAATGACTTTGAGATAAACATCACATCATGAAGATTACACAGTGTTTTACTCATTTCTGAATGGATGGCCACATACTAGATTCTCAAAAATATGAACAAATGGGCTGAAAAGGTCCCAAAGTTCTATGACATGACCCAATATATTTGTTTTACTTTTTCAATTTTTAATTTTCACTCCCCATTTTCCCATGCAGTCACTAATGTACTTTCTATCCCTACAGAGTTGCATATTCTAGACATTCTATGTAAAGTGAATCATATAATATGTGGAGTTTTGTGACTGACTTCCTTCACATAGCATAAGGTTTTCAATATTGATCCATATTGTAGGGTGTATCAGTATTTTATTAAAAAAATATTTTACTTATTTATTTGAGAGAGAAAAAGTGAGTTAGAGAAAGCATGAGAGGGGAGAAGGTCAGAGGGAGAAGCAGAATCCCCACGGAGCTGGGTGCTCAATGTGGGACTCAATCCCGGGACTCCAGGATCATAACCTGAGCTGAAGGCAATGGCTTAACCAACTGAGGTACCCAGGTGCCCCAGTATTTTAATCCTTTTAATGGCCAAATACTATTCCATTGTATAAATATAACAAATACTGTTGATTCATTCATCAGTTGGTAAACATTTAGATTTTCCCATTTCTATGGTATTATGGTTAATACTGTTGTGAACATTTATATACAAGTTTTTACGTGGACATATGTTTTCAATTATCTTGAGTTTATAACTAGAAGTGAAACTGCTGGGTCATATGATAAGTCTATGTAAAATTTTGAGCAACTGTCAAACTATTTTCAAAAGTCAATGTAACATGTTATATTCTCACTAGATGTGTTTAGAATTCAAATGTCTTCACCCTTGCTGACACATGATTTCCTGTGTCTTTATTATAGTCATTATAGTAGATGTGATGTGGCATCTCACTGTGATTATTACTTGTACTTCTTTAATGGTCAGTGAGGTTAAGCATCTTTTCATGTGTGTACTGGCCATTTGTATATCTTCTTCACAAAATGTCTACTCAACTCCTTGGCCCATTTGTAATTGGATTATTTGTATTTTTAATGATTGAGCCATAACATTTCTTTATATATTCTTTTTTATATATGTATATTATATTCGTTAAGCTACTGAGTGAGGGAAAGATATTTACTTCTTTATTATGTTCAGTTAACCAACATATAGTACATCATAAATTTTTGATGTACTGTTCATGATTCACTAGTTACATGTAACACCCAGTGCTCATCGCAACATGTGCTTTATATATTCTTCATACAAGTCCCTGAATGGATTTGTTATTTGCTAATATTTTTTTAATTCTGTCCATTGTCTTTTTCACTTTCTTGATGGTATTCTTTGAAGCACAAATATTTTCAATTCTGACTAAGTAGAATTTACCTATATTTTGTTGTTGATGATGCTGTTGATTGTGCTTTCAGTGTCATATCTAATAAACCATTGCATATTCCAAGGTCATAAAGATCTACACTTCAGTTTCTATCTAAAAGTTTAATTGATTTGCCATTACAGGAAAAACTTTTAATCACTTCTTAATTTTTGAGTTAATTTTTGTAGATGATGTGAGATAACAGTCCAGTTTCATTTTTTTGCATGTGGATATCCATCAAATTGTTCCAGTACTATTTGTTGAAAGATTACTCTTTCCTCCATTGAATTCTCTTGGCACACTTGCAAAAAAATAAATTATAAAAGTATGAGTTTATTTCTGGACTCTCAATTCCACACATTGATCTATATGTCTATATTTATGAATGTACCATACTGTCTAGTACTGTAATAAGTTTTGAAATCTAGAAGTTTGAGTTCCCCAACTTTCTTATTATTTTTCAGATTGTGTTGGTTGTTGTGGGTCTCCTGGAATTCCATATGAATTTTAGAATCAGCTTCTCAATTTCTGCAAAAGGGAAAGGTGGGATTTTGAGGAGGATTACATTGAATCTGTGGATCAGTTTGTGGAGTACTGTCATCTTAATAGTAGGTTTCCTATCCATGAACCATTTATTTTAATCTTTTAAAATTACTACCAGTGATATTGTGCACTTTTCATATGTAAGTAGTGCACATATTTTAAAAGTTATTCCTAAGATAATTGTTGGTGAGGATGTGAAGGAAGGGGAACTCTCTTACACTATTTGTGGGAATGCAAACTAGTACAGCCACTTTGGAAAGCAGTATGGAGGTTTCTCAAGACATTAAAATTAGAGCTACACTACAAACCAGAAATTGCCCTACTAGGTATTTACTCCAAAGATACCCCACCCAGCAGTCTGGCCTGAAATCTGCCTAAGGCCTTTGTGATACCCACGTAATGAGTTCCTATTGGCCCCTGATACTTCCTTCTTTTACTCCCTCCCTTCCTCTCTATATAACTGTGTCTCTGATACAATAAAGCTGAGATTGCTGTGCCTTCACAGCTGACTCAGCTCCCGGCTCGGTGTGGTTTCTTTCCCGGTTTCAGGGTGGTGGCCCGGCGGTGGACACTTAATCATCTCGCTCAGCCCCCGAAGGATAACAGGCTGGTCCAGTTATCCTTCCCCCCCACCAGGGCTGTGGAGCGCAACAACACTGATCAAACCCACAATGAAATACCACATCACACCTGTAAGAATGGCTAAAATTAACAACACAAGAAACATCAGGTCTTGAAGAGAATATGGAGAAAGGGGAACCTTCTTACACTGTTGGTGGGAATGCAACCTGGTGTAGCCACTCTGAAAAGCAGTATGGAGGTTCCTCAAAAAGTTAAAAATAGAACTACCCTATAACTCAGGTATTTATCCAAAGGATACAAAAATACTGACTCTAAGAGGCACATGCACCCCAATGTATATGGCAGCACTACCAACAATAACCAAATTATGGAAAGAGCCCAAATGTTTGTCAACTGATGAAAGGATAAAGAAGATGTGGTATGTATAGACTATGAAATATTACTCAGCCATCAAAAAGAATGAAATTTGTTATTAACAACAACCTGAATGGAACTAGAGGGTATTATGCTAAGTGACACAAATCAGAGAAAGACAAATACCACATGATTTCACTGATATGTGGAATTTAAGAAACAAAACAGATGAACATAGGGGAAGGAAAGAAAAATAAACTAAGATAAAAACAGAGAAGGGGCAAACCGTAAGAGACTCTTAAGTCTGGGAAACAAACTGAGAGTTGCTGGGGGATAAGGGGTGTGAGATGGGTGAAATGGATGAAGGGCATTAAGGAGGGCACATGTTGTGATGAGCGCTGGGTATTATATGTAAGTGATGAATCACTACATTCTACTCATGAAACTATACTATATGTTAGCTAACGAATTTAAATAAAATATTGGAAAACAAACAAAAATGGAGTAGTCATTTGGAAGACAGTTTGGCACTTTCTTATAAACCTAACCATACTCTTATGACGCAATCTAGAAGCTGTACTTTTTAGTATTTATCCAAAAGGGATAAAAACTTACATTCACACAATTATAATATCTTACTCATAATCAGCAAAACTAAGAAGCAGTCAAATGTCTTTTAGTAGGGGCGCCTGGGTGGCTCAGTTGGTTAAGCGACTGCCTTCGGCTCAGGTCATGATCCCGGAGACCCGGGATCGAGTCCCACATTGGGCTCCCTGCTCGGCGGGAAGCCTGCTTCTCCCTCTCTCACTCCCCCTGCTTGTGTTCCCTCTCTGGCTGTGTTTCTCTCTGTCAAATAAATAAATAAAATCTTTAAAAAAATGTCTTTTAGTAGGTAAATGAATAAACAAACTGTGGCATATCCATACAGTGTAAAATTATTGAGCAATAGAGATAAATGAGCTATCAAGCCATTAAGGGACAGGGAAGAACGTTAAATGCATATTGCTGAGTGAGAAAAGTCAGTCTGCAAAGGTTACTCTCTATATGATTTCAACTATATAACATTCTGGAAATGAGAAAATGATGGAGACAAAACAAAAATCAGTGTTTGCCAAGATCTACAGGGAAGAGGGAGGGATAAATAGACGAAGCACAGGACATTTTGGTGCAATGAAGCTACTCTGTATTATACTGGAATTGTGGATATGTGTCATTATACATTTGCCAAGACCAAAGAATGTACTACACTAAGAGCAAAACCTAATGTAAATTATGGATTTTAGTTAATAATAACATATGAACATTTGCCCTCAATTGTAGCAAATGTGCCATATTAGTGCAATATATTAATAATATGGAAAATTGTGTATGGAGGGGTGTTGGGTTATATGATAACTGCATGTTCTGCTCAATTTTTCTGTAAACCTAAAACTTCTCATTAAAATAGTGTATTCATTTAAAAGTGTAATAGAGGGGCAACTGGTTGGCTCAGTCGTTAAGCATCTGCCTTCAGCTCAGCTCATGATCCCAGAGTCCCAGGATTGAGCCCCACAGCGGGCTCCCTGCTCGGCGGGAAGCCTGCTTCTCCCTCTCTCACCACCCCCCCGCTTGTGTTCCCTCTCTGACTGTGTTTCTCTCTGTCAAATAAATAAATAATATCTTTAAAAAATAAAAAATAAATAAACATGCAATTTGAAAACTACAGTAATAAAACATATTGCTAGCTATTTTAGCATGGAAAACTTACAAAGCAAGTGTTACTATTTCCAACTGTAGTCACAAAATTCTCAACAAAGCTACTATAGAACAACCAGTTTAAAGCAAAGGCAAGACAATGTAACTTTTTGGTGAATGTCCCATTTTACAGTTATCTCAATCTCTAACTGCATATATTTTTAAATGCTTTCTGATGATACATTGTTGTGCTATATAAGGCTATTATACATAAGTCACTTAAACGCTGGAAGACTACTACTAAAAATAGTGGTTTGGGATAAAGCTATTATCACTGACAGTAATTAGCAGGACCAATGTCTATTGAAACCACTCTTAGTTTTCTGCAATAAAACTAAATCATCTGTGTGTAGATGGATGTTTATCCTTCTCTTTTTTATGATACGGTTCATGAATTCAAATTATCCAAAGTGGCATCCAGTATTAAGACACAATTTTAAAACAAAGGATGGCAAAAACACATGTCATCTAATTCTGTTCAAAATTGCTATGTATCTAACAAAACACTATTTTTTACTAACTTCTGACTTTCTTGATGATACTACAGTAGAGGTTCTATAGAAGAATCACTATCCAGGGTTCTATATAATGTTCACATACTTGAAATCATATACAATTTCTTTTCATGTGTCAAATACTAAATTATGATCAATAAGAGAGTGGGTAATTCCACAAGGTAATCAGGAATACAAAATTTGTCACCAATGTATACCCATACTGAGACCCTACTTGTTCATCATATAAAACATTTGTCTGAGGAGTGCCTGGGTGACTCAGTAAGTTCAGCATCTTACTCTTGGTTTCAGTTCAGGTCATGATCTCATGGGTCATGGAACCCAGCCCGGAGTCAGGCTCTGTGCTCAGTAGGGTGTTTGTTTGGGATTCTCTCCCTCTGCCTCTTCCTCTGCCCCTTCCCCTGCAATCTCTCTTCTCTCTCTCTCTCTCTCTCTCTCTCTCTCTCTCTCTCTCTCTCTCTCTCTCCTCTCCCAAATAAATAAATAAATCTTTAAAAATTTTGAGAATCACAAATTTGAGTTTTGTCAAGAAGACTGGCACCTATTGCTGATGGATTGTTAATAAGGTCTATCATATGGGTTTATAATGAAGCTGCTCTTTTAAAATAACAGTCTACATTCTGAGCCCCTAAAATGAAAGTCTAGTGGTAAAATTAAAAAGTAGACATTGTGTGTGGAGGGGTGATGGGTTATATGATAAATAGACATTAAAAAGTAAACAAATTGCAAATATTTGAGACCATTACTCAGAAGCAAACAGGTTGGAGCTGAGAATCTTTATTAACTGTTTTATTTAATGGGAGCTATAAAATTATTTGTACATCTTGATAAAGTATTACCAATACAGTGTAAATTAAGATGATTGAAGTATCTAAAATCAAGGAAATGTTTGTGGTCATAGACTTAAATGAGAATTAAATGAGCTGTGTGGAGATACTGTCTTTACTTTTTGAACCAACAGAGCTAAAAGTAGATGAGTCAACGACCAGTTTTATTTAATCATTCTTTAAAAAAAAAAAAGATTTATTTATTTGTGAGAAAGAGAGAGCATGGGGGAGCAGCAGGAGAGAGATCATCCCAAGTGACTGCACCAAGAGCTGAGCTCCTTTACAGGGCTTAATCTCACAACATTGAGATCACTACCTGAGCCCAAACCAAGTGTCAGACATTTAACCCACTGTCCCACCAAGCACCCCTATATCTTAAGGTAATGAAAACCTACACAAGACCCTGTCTAGTGGCTACTGCACCTCCTGGTTTCTTTAACTATAGATAATAAAGTTCATTATGGGTGTTGTCATGCTGTAAATGACAAATCCTAAATATTCTTAAATGTGTAAGTTCTCCATTAAAAATGGTTGACAGACACAAATCATAATGTACAAAGTGAGAAAACTCGGTGTTTTCCCTCAAATCAGTAAATTCTTAGCCTGACTATAATAATGAAAATTATGGAGACCAAGACTGTGATCAAGAAGATATGCTACAGGGGCATCTGGGTGGCTCAGTCATTAAGAGTCTGCCTTTGGCTCAGAGTTCTGGGATCGAGCCCTGCTTCCAGCTTCCTGCTTTGCAGGAAGCCTCCTTCTCCCTCTCTCATTCCCCCTGCTTGTGTTTGCTCTCTATCTGTGTCTTTATCTATCAAATAAATAAATAAAATATTAAAAAAAAGAAGGTGAGCTGCAGATTGGAAGCTCAAAAATGTGCAAGATAAAACTAAAAGCAGGAGGATATCACAGAAGGTGCTGTTCACCACACTGGACCTATAGAATAAGAACCAAAATATGGCAATTGATGTTGGTATTGAAATAAATATTCTCTCATTGTAACAAGCAGTCACCAGTAAATTTTTTTCTTTAGTTAATGTAAATACTGAGTAAAGAATGAGTTTCAAATTATAACCTAACAATGGCAGTTCTTGGAGATCAAGAGATAAAAGTCTGTAGCAAAAACAATGAACAAACTGAGTTTTGACACATCAAAGTAATGAAGTAACCTTAACCTACAACAGAATGTCTACTGTTCTCCTTAAGAAAATTAGTGAGGACTAAGGAGTCGAGCAAGAACAGGTAGGCAAGAAATGAGTATATGATAGTGTGGAGTTTAGGACATAGAGTGATGAAAAAGACTAGGCTCAGAAAACACATGTAGAAAGAGATTAACAGGAATTTCTACTGCTCAAACATGTCAGAAATTCCTGAAAGTATGAAATCACCAAATTTATGTTACTTCCTTCTATCAAATAAGGATTCACTGTCAGATTAAAAATAATCTGATTATTTTCTTCATCTATATTAATTAAATAGAATATAGGCACTTAAATCAGCCAAATGAAGATCTAATTCCTAGTTTCTTGACCTTCTAATTCTGTGAGTGACTAAGTTAAATAATTTCTCTAAGCCATAGCTGTCTCATCTGCAGAATGAGGTGAATAGGTTTTGACAAAAATTAAATGAAATAATATAATACGTGTAATGTTGTTTGAATATTTCTTGACACATAGTGGGTCCCTGATAAATAGTTGTTATGGAAAAGATTCTATCACTATCACTTTATTAGCACAGTCTCTTTTTAAAAATGCCAAAAAACCCCCACAATACACACAAAAAGAGCTCAGAAGCACTCACTGAGCAAGGCTAGACCGTGTGAAAAAGGATGCAGAGCTGTCTTGCCTTCAGATTCCAGCTTAAGGACAGCCTCACAGTGTTGGAGAGGGTCACTGACAAGACATGACCACCAGCTGGCCTGTGAGCTGGACTGGGCAATCTGAGGCTTCTCATTCCATCCACTGTCTTTGGAATGTGGGTTCCACTTGCTTTTCCCATTGCCAGAGGCTGCTTCAAGGACATAGCCTTCAGATAGTAATGTGGTGTTGAGAATACCTGCATAGTACACTTTAATAAACCCAGTTAAGGCCTCTATATTAAGGCCTCTCTTAAACTTTTAAGATTTGGTGGGTGGGTGCAGGGATACATTCATCTTGCTGACACCCAAAAGGAGCCTCATATATAAGTTCCCTTTGCTTATTAAAATTGCCACACTAAGCTGGAGTAGTCTATCTCTTTCTTCAGTCTCTCCCTGCCCTCAGAGTACAATGGTCAGTTTCAGATTACACCCAGGGAAGCTCTTAAGAGAGTTACATACCAATAAACACTGATGCATAGAACTTAATACAGGACTGACATCAGAACTCACCATCAAGCATACTTTTCCCAAGGATCCAGATTACAATGCAGTGACCCCTGCAATGTTTTTATCCTGTGCCACTGGTAGAGTTAACTACTTTTGTCATTAAGCCTCTAAGTTCTACTATAGCTATCCCAGTGAGAGGCCTACATGCATCTCTTGGTGTACTGCAGCCAGATGCAAATGCAGAACCTATACAAATACCTTTAGAGACTAGGAGGCAATAAGGGAACACTTAGTTGTAGGACTAATAAGAAATAGGACTAATCCTAGCAGTCAACTCTTCCTCTGTGTTTATCCAAGGTACTGGTAATTAAATCACTAGCTGATTTAATAAATACTTTGATAAATGTCTGCTGATATCTGGGATGTCTCTTTGTGGGAGAATAGCATCCCATCTTCTCTGCTTCTATTCATTTGCATTCATGGTGCATTGGTTGAATATCTATTTTTATAAAGCACTTAGCTAGGCATTGTGGCAGGATAGAGGAAGAACAAGACACTGTTCCTGCCTTCAAGGACCTGAGAATTAATCAGAGGAGGTAAGCCGTGACTGCAAAGCTCACTAGAGGAGAGTAGAAGTGGGGGACGTTCTAATAATCCTAAGGAAGCACATGATGAACAGTGAGAAAGGACAAAGAATGGGTTTAGAGGGCCTTGAAGGACGTTAATATTTGCATGTGTGATTGTTTGAGAGGGTCATTTCAGACACAGCAGCAGAAAATAATGGGATGTGTTGTAAGGGGGGGGAGGAAATTATCATATAGGGCTGAAACTCAGGCTCTCAATGACAATATGTCAAAGGTTGAATTTAGAAATACTACAGAGTCTTGAATGTCATGTTAAAAGACAGAAACAAATTTTGGTAGGTAACAAGTCACCAGTGAAGATTTCTGAGCATAAAATTACACATAGGTATGCTTTAGAAATGCTAACACAGCAACAACAAGTAGAATGGACTAGAAGCCAGAAAGTCTTGAGACAAAGAAAATCTGCATGCACACATTACTGGCTATTTCAGCAGCCTGGTGAAAGTTTACTAGACAGTGAACAAGGAGATTAGAAGTGGGAAGAGAAAGAAAATGGCAAAGTTAAAGAGATGTGGAAGATGTTCAATTGCCAGGCTTGGCAATGGATGGGATGTGAGGCACATGACAGATGGAGGTGATGAATAGGACTAATGCTTTCAGCCTGGCCAAATGGAAATATTGCAAAATAGTTAATGGAGACAAGAAACACAAAAAGAAGGAAAAAATATGGGAGTTGTAGATGGTTTTTATTTTGAACACTGCCCTGCAGAGGAGGACTTCATGGTTTAAGGTACTTGTGAATCACCCAAGGATTTTGCAAAAATATTGATCCATAAGGTGAGGAGTGAGGCCTGAGATTCTACAATTCTAACAATCAAATAGGCAAGTCAAAGTCACTGTCCACTGTCCTAGAGACCAGTTGAAAGTGACAAAACTCCAAAGGATGGCTAGCCCAGAAGTCAGAGAGAATTTGGAGAGAATCAGACAAGCCTGCCTAGGAGCTGTGCCAAGAAATCACTTTGAGGACATTAATAAAAATCCATGTAAAAAGAAAAGCAACATAATGTAGGACAGATATATTTTTAAAAAACTAAACCCAATTGGTTTTTAAATGCTTTCAATTTTTCTTGCTACTCATCCAGAGTATTCACATATACATGTGCAGACTCACTACTTGCATTCACAAACACACACACAAACACAACAACATTCAACTTTTTTACTCATTACTTTCATTCCCAAACAGAAACCTCTAATAAACTCTTATGTGTCCTGCATAGGCCAAAATTCTATATTAAAAATTTGCGTGGAGAACAGAGATATTCATGTTCATACATGATTGACTCTAACTTGTTCTTCCTCCTCCAATTCTCACTTCCAAATTCATGATATATTTAATCATATTAACAAATCACTTTATCCTTGTTAATTCTCAGAAAGACATGAGAATCACTTCTGTTGGGTATACCATTTAGGATGATGTGACTTAAATTAATTGTTTCACTAGCTTTATGTCTTCTCCAAAGAATTTGGTTAGCCTGGCTTATATGGGGAGACACAGCTAAATCCTACTTAATGGATAGGGAAAATACAGTGATATAACATGAACCTTTGGCTGTGTACAACTTCTCAAAGAAATCATGGATTTTCTTTTAACCAAGAAATTGGCTTCTCTGCCATTCAAAAGAAAGAACATCAGAAGAGCCAAAATGCCTGCTGTGGAAACGTCCCCCTCACTAGTCTCTTAAATATCTAGTCTATGCTGCCTTTCACACAAAGTCTAAAACCTTCCATCCTCAGTCACCTGGGAAGCTGTGACGTTAACTGCCAAGGACCTGCGTGACACAAAAGCTGAAACCAAAGGGCAAGAAGAGGCTCCATGTGGATAAGCAAACAGGGCCAGTGGGAAGTCCACCCCAGGCCTATACTGAGAATTTGTGAGAGGAAATACAGGGCCTCCCAGGTGGCATTTTCCCTGGCCCTTAGTTTTCAGGATGCTCCCTGCAAGTTCTCAGCAGAGGAAATGGCAGGAGTGACGAGCCTATTTCTAAAGAAGCCCTTTCCAGCAACCTTCAGATTTCACACATTTAGACTGTACTTAGAAATACCAATCAACTCACCAGTCCTTTTAGGAGGCTTCAAAATGAGCCACCTTTCAAAGAAATAATTGGAAGCAGGCTGAGAAAACAGCAGGCACTCGATAAATGCTTCTGTGAATGAGTAAGTGAAATGAATGAATGTGTGAGAGAGTGAATGAAAAGCCTGCAAACTCCAGAGTCTAACTATGTAAATGACCAGAAAAGAATATTTCCTGAGGGAACTATTCCATCCCAATTTGAAAATACTAATTTCTGCCCTCCAAGAGTACATATAATGTTTCTCATTCAGTTGATTCACATTTATAAAACTAGCTTTCCAGACAAAGTCTATCATAGGAAAAAGAAAAAAAGACTGTTAACTTTATGAAGTCCTCTGCCTCAACCCTTGAATCTGACAGATTCCAATGAGAAACCTGGTTCTCTGGTGTTTGTTCAATGTTGCAGTCACGCAATGACATTTTAGCTACATTAGACTTGGTCTGTCCCCATCAAAAATCATAAACCCCAGGTGGAGTGAAGAGGGACCCAAAATAGGAAAAAGAATACATTCTCCTGTGCTGTTATGCAAACTTATTTTCCATGGTTAATATGAATATGTACAAAGTCAATTGCTTGTCTTCACTGAGCAATGGGAATGCTCCTCCAACAAATTGTTGTGAAGTGTTGAAATACATAAATTATGTTATAATTTCTACAAAAGTAAATAAAATGAGATGACCTTGGGTGTCCTCCTTAAGAATCATTTTAAATGACATAAATAGATTATTTTAGGACTAACAACAAAATAGTATTTAGAAATTCATTTTCATTCATAACTTTGGAAGAAAATTAAAGACATGAGCTCAAATATGTCTTTGTTAAAAAATAGTTCATGTTAACTACTGAGAACACTAAATTTCAGCTAACTCTATAAGAAGTCATTCGTGGGGAGAGGGAACACATGATTCTATTAAAAACTGTTGGAAGTATGGTAGCATATTTATGAATCTAAACATAAAAGAGTTAAATATCTGAAATGCAGGAGGTTCAGAATTACTTGTGCAACAGGATTTGCACAAGTAAAGGGACATCCAAAAAGTCACAGAAGGGACATCCAAAAAGTCACAGAAGTTTCACTGCAAGTATGGACACTTCCTCACATGCATGGAATATGAACCAAAGAGAAGGTTAAGGGCAGCTTCACACTCATAAAGCAAAGAAGAATTGTGCATGCATTTTAGCTCAAAGGGCACCCCAACTTTACCCAGCTGTGCTAGGTATAATTCCGCAGAGGAAAACAAGCACCCTAGGGAGAAAGAGCTGAAAGAAAGGGCAAAGGTAAGAGGATGCAAGTGTTCAGAACCAGTCCCAGGGAGCATCATGACTCTGGGCAGGTAGACTGAGTAATAATTTACCTTTGCCATCTCACTCTGCCCACTCACATTCAGATCCTCTCCCTAGCAAAAACTCTGCTCATGAGAAAAAACACCTATGACCATGCTCACTACAGTACAAAGACTAATCCCAGATCCCTGGGAGTCCTGAGAATTGCTGGGGGCAGGAAGGAGAGAGGTGAGGAGACAGAAACGGAGGGAGGAGGATAGCATGACTGCTAATAGAGGTGGCACTGGTGGATTCAGCTGAAGGAGTCTGGTGCAACTGGGAGATGTGGGGGCATGATGTCTCCCCCTCTTCCTCCATCTGGCTGGGACTGTGCCTGGTGACCACCAGCCTTTCAAAACATGTCCTGTTACAAAGGCCAGTGTTCCCGCTACACTAACAAGAGCTCAGTGATGCAGTGAACAAAGCACGGATGCTGTCCCTGCTTCAGTCTCTCTTCAGCAACAATAATTTGCCACATCAACTCACCTTGCCAGGCACGAAGCTTCAGAGGATTAGCTATTAAAAGAAAGACATTTTCTCGCTCATTACAGCCTGCAATGTAAAATGTCCAGAGATGCAAAGAGTCCTGTTTTCACCATTAAAGGAGAAATTATTTCTGGCGGCTTTAGGAGAAAATGCAATTATTTTCCTTCCTGTTACAGAGTTTCCACACTCACCTAGAGATGAGAGGACCCTATTAAAATGGCCTCATCTTCCTTTGCATGATGCCAGTGAATGACCTTCCCTGACCTAGGGGTGGGTGGAGGGCCTGAGTCCTCACCCCCCGGGATACGGGTTCACCCAGGGCAGAAGTAATTAGGCAGTGCTGAGTCACTGCCAATCACATGCCAGTGGCAGAAAGAGAAAACTCCTTGGGAAGGAAAATGAACAATTCAGGCAGAACCCACCCATTTTGCCAGGACTTCCTAAGGGACTCCACTGGACCACTCCAGGAGTAGAGCCCTGATGAAGCCTTGGAAAGCTGGCCTGAGTGGGTGTCCTCTCTGCCTCTAGGACACGAATACTTGTTTCATTCCCCAGATTAGGAAAATTTTCATCCAGGATTTGTTCAACTATATCTTCTAGTCTTCTTTCTCAACACTCATGAAAGAAATTGAGGAAGACAGAAAGAAATGGAAAAATGTTACCTGCTAATGGGTTGGAAGAACAAATATTGTGAAAATGTCTATGTTACCTAAGAAATCTACACATTTAAGGCAATCCCTATCAAAATACCAGCGATTTTTTCAAAGAAATGGAACAAATAATCCTAAAATGTATATTGAACAATAAAAGAACCCGCATAACCAGAGGATGTTGAACAAGAAAACCAAAGTTAGAGACATCAAAGTTTCAGACTTCAAGCTCAATTACAAAGCTGTAATCATCAAGACAGTATGGTACCAGCACAAAAACAGCCACATGGATCAATAGAACAGAATAGAGAGCCCAGAAATGGACCCTCAACTCTATGGTCAACTCATATTCGACAATACAGGAAAGAATGTCCAGTGGAAAGAACACAGTCTCTTTAATAAATGGTGTTGGGAATACTGGACAGCCACATGCAGAAGAATGAAACTGGACCATTTCCTTACACCACACACAAAAATAGGCTCAAAATGGATGAACAACCTCAATGTGAGACAGAAATCCATCAAAATGTTTGAGGAAAACATAGGCAGCAACCTTTTCAACCTCAACGGCAGCAACTTCTTCCTAAATATCACAAAAGGCAAGGGAAGCAAGGGCAAAAATGAACTACTGGGACTTGATCAAGATGGGAAGCTTTTGCACAGCAAAGGAAACAGCAAAACCAAGAGAAACCCAACAGAGTGGGAGAAGATACTTGCAAATGACATATCATATAAAGGGCTAGTATCCAAAATATATAAGGAACTTAACCAAACTCAACCCCTGAAGAACAAATAATCCAATCAAGAAATGGGTAGAATACATGAACAGACATCTCTCCAAAGAAGACATCCAAATGGCTAGCAGACACTTGAAAGTGTGCTCAACATCACTTAACATCAGGGAAATACAAATCAGTGAGATACCACCGCACACCAGTCAGGATGTCTAAAATTAACCAGTCAGGAAATAACAGGTATTGGTAAGGATGCAGAGAAAGGAGAACTCTCCTACAGTGTTGGTGGGAATGCAAGCTGGAGAAACCACTTTGGATAACAGTATGGAGGTTCCTCGGGGCACCTGGGTGGCTCAGTCATTAAGCCTCTGCCTTGGGCTCAGGTCGTGATCCCAGAGTCTGGGGTTCAAGCCCCGCATAGGGGTCCCTGCTCGGCGGGAAGCCTGCTTCTCCCTCTCTCACTCTCCCTGCTTGTGTTCCCTCTCTAGCTGTGTTTCTCTCTAGCAAATAAATAAATAAAATCTTTAAAAATAAAACCAGTATGGAGATTCCTCAAAAAGTTGAAAATAGAACTACCCTACAACCCAGTAATTGCACTACTGGATATTTACCCTAAAGATACAGATGTAGGTACACCTGCACTCAAATGTTTATAGCAGGAATGCTCACAATAGCAAAACTATTGAAAGAGCTTAGATGTCCATCAACATATGAAGGGATAAAGAAGATGTAACACACACACACACACACACACACACACACACACACACACACACACAATATGGAATATTATGCAGCCATCAAAAATGAATCTTACCATTTGCAATTACATGGATGGAACTAGAGTGTATTATGCTAAGTGACATAAGTCATTCAGAGAAAGACAATTGTCATACAATCTCACTAATATGAGGAATTTGAGAAACAAGACATAGGATCGTATGGGAAGGGAGGGAAAATGAAACAACACAAAATGGGAGAGGGTGGCAAACCATAAGAGACTCTTAATCTCAGGAAATAACCTGAGGGTTGCTGAAGTGGAGGGGAAGGAAGGGATGGGGCAGTTGGGTGATGGACATTGGGGAGGGTATGTACTATGGTGAGTGCTGTGAATTGTGTAAGACTATTGAATCAAAGACCTGTATCCCTGAAACAATACATTATATGTTAATAAAATAAAATAAAATAAAATAATATAATATAATATAATATAATACAATATAAAAAGAGTAGCTGGTTTATGTATACAGTGGAATATTATTCAGCCATAAAGAGAATGAGATTTTGCCATTTGCAAAGGCACTGATGGAGCTAGAGAGCATAATGCTAAGCAAAATAAGTCAATCAGAGAAAGATAAATACCATAATACCATATGATTTTATTCGTATTTGGCATTTAAGAAACAAAGCAAATTACCAAAGGGGGGGGGAAGAGTGACAAACCAAGAAACAGACTCTTAACTACAGAGAACACACTGATGGTTATGGGAAGGTGAGTTGGGGGATGGGTGAAATAGGTGATAGGGACTAAGAATTGCATTTGTGATGAGCATCAGATGTTGAATGGAAGTGTTAAATCACTGTATTATACACTTGAAACTAATATTACACTAACCAACTAGAATTAAAATAAAAACTAAAAAATCCTGTGATCATGATGTTCAGTGGCAGTTTAACTGTGTATGATTTTTTGACTCATTTTCTGCCACTTAAGATAGCTTGGGCATTCATTCATTGTCTTCTAGCATTAATTATTGTTGTGTAGACATCTGATGCCAGCTGGATTCTTTCGCACTTACAATTGATTTGACTGGAATGGAAGGTAACCTGAGTACCTAAGGCATTGTTTCCTTACACTTGAAGTACGGTAACTTTAGTGGGTATGTCTTGGTATTGATATTTTTATATAATACAAGAGCTGAAACCAAAAGGCAATAAGAGGCTTCATGGAAATAAGTTAGCATAAGCAGTATGAAGCCCAACACAGGTATACAGAGTCTCTCAGCAAATTCTCAGCAGAGAATTAGTTATGCAGGTTATAATTTTATTTTAACACTACTTTTTATTTTGTTTTTCTGTTCTCTATTTTGGAAATATCAATTATGCATCTGTTGGATTGCTACTATTTTCCCTATTTATAATTTTCTGTATAGATCTTCTCAATTCTCTTTTCCCTTTCAACTTGATCTATTTTAAGCCACTGATGTTGAAGTGTATACAGTGATTCTGATTGTATGTTCAGCATATCTACCTCTCATTTCTGTTGTTCTTATTGTGCTTTTCATTTCTCTAATTTTTATATCCTTTCATATTATCTTTCTGGAGCTCTGCCAGTTTTCTTGTCATTTCCTGCTGTCTGATTATTATTTTTTCTTTGAACTTGTAAAGCTCGTTTTTGAGGTCCTGTTTCAGAAACTCTATATTTTCTTTATTTGATTTTAGAGAGAAGACTTGGTTCAATATTTTTCTTCTACTCTGTCGCATATTTCTTGTTATGTGTGCTTCAGCTGCCTCTCCTGTGTTATGGGCTTTTTTTCACATCTCCATTATAATATCTTAGCATACATGCCCTATTCATTTCTTTTGGATTGTTACTCATCTTTTAATAACCTATCTTTGGTTAAGAATACATTGTGAACAGGAATACCTGGGTGGCTTAGTCACCTAGGTGTCTGACTCTTGATTTCAGCTCAGGTCATGATCCCAGGGTCATGAGATTGAGCCCCACATCAGACTCTGTGCTGGGTGTGGAACCTGCTTATGATTCTCCCTCTTCCCTGTGCGCTCTCTCTCTCTCAACAAGAAAAGAAAGAAAGAATACACTGAACAAAGTTCCTTGAACAGTGAACTTGGATGACCAGAAACTTTGTTTTCTTTCCAAGAAAGTTTCTAAGAAAGTTCTCCAATACTCTCTTCTGGAGCCACGTTCTGAGAAAGCAACAAATCTCTATAGGTTACAGATGCTACATATAATTTCATATTTGCCTTAGTTCCCCATTGGCCAAATGAAAAGCTACAGAATAGATTTCAAACAAATCAATAAATGTATGCCATGTCCAAGTTTTCTCCCAGGGTCTTTTCAGAACCAAGTCTCTGTTAGTTCTGAGCATTAGGTTTCTCCAGCATTTCAGAGAGAAAGAACAGTAATTGCTCTGCCCATTGCCCTCTCCTTTCTCTAACTTAGGCTGCAAGATCCTTGCCTCTGCCTACTTTCATCATGAACACCAGTCTAAGTGCTTTTTATTTTCCCAAATTATCTTAAATTCACTTGGTCTTCTAATATTTTTAACTTCTACAGCTTTATTCTGTATCCCCTATTATTCTGTAAGTTTATTTTCACTTTTACAGTTATTCTGACATCTTGATGATATTGGGAAAATATGGTGAAGCAGCACTAAGGATGCAGTAGTCCATCTTGAATTAAAAGATTGTTTGATGCATTTAAATGTTTTCTTTAAAAATTTGGTTAGCCTGACCTATATGGGGAGACACAGTTAAATCCTACTTAATGGATAGGGACGATACAGTGATATAACATGAACTCTTGGTTGTGTACAACTTCTCAGAGAAATCATGGATTTTCTTTTAGCTAAGAAGTTGGCTTCTCTGCCATTCAAAAGAAAGAACATCAGAAGAGCCAAAATGCCTGCTGTGGAAACGTCCCCCCCACTAGTCTCTTAAATATCTAATCTATGCTGCCTTTTACACAATTCTAAAACTTTCCATCCTCAGTCACCTGGGAAGCTGTGACGTTAACTGCCAAGGACCTGTGTGACACAAAAGCTGAAACCAAAGGGCAAGAAGAGGCTTCATGTGGATAAGCAAACAGGGCCCCGTGGGAAGTCCACGCCAGGCCTATACTGAGAACTTATGAGAGGAATTGCAGGGCCTCACAGATGGCATTTTCCCTGGCCCTTGGTTTTCAAGATGCTCCCTGCAAGTTCTCAGCAGAGAAAATGGCAGGAGTGATGAGTCTATTTCTTTTTTTTAAACATTTGAAAATATTAGGTTTATTTTTTTATTACATTATTTTATTTTTTCACTGTTCCAAGATTCATTGTTTATGACTCACACCCAGTGCTTTATGCAATTTGTGACCTCAATACCCACCACCCGGCTCACCCTTCCCCCACCCCCTTTCCAAGACCCTCAGATTGTTTCTGAATCCAAAGTCTCTCATGTTTCATCCCCCTCCCTCATTTACCCCAGTTCACATTTCCTTTCCTTCTCCTAGTTTCTAAAGCCCTTTCCAGCAACCTTCAGATTTCACACATTTAGACTGTACTTAGAAATACCAGTCAACACACCAGTCAACTCACCAGTCCTTTTAGGAGGCTTCAAAATGAGCCACCTTTCAAAGAAATAATTGGAAGCAGGCTGAGAAAACAGCAGGCACTCGATAAATGCTTCTGTGAATGAGCAAATGAAATGAATGAATGTGTGAGAGAGTGAATGAAAAGCCTGCAAACTCCAGAGTCTAACTCTGTAAATGACCAGAAAAGTGTATTTCCTGAGGGAACTATTTCATGTCAATTTGAAAAAACTAATTTGTGACCACAGTCTATACAATATATTGTCAAATTTGGCCAACTCTTGTTAATAAAAATAACTTTTCCAGACAAAACCATTATCAGAAAAAGTAAAAACTGATAACTTGTTCACACCTTCTGCCTGAGCCCTTGATTTTGTTTGATTCAAATGTGAGGCCAAGCCCTGCTGGCTTTTACCCAATGTTATAGCCATTCAAGGAAGTTATAGCTGCTTTAGATTTAGTCTTTTCTCATCAAAAGTCATAAACTCCAGGTGGACCTGAGGAGGAATCAAAATAGGAAGGAAATTAACCCTTTCAACTTTCATGAGGATGCCTGGCAGAGGCCAAGGTCTACATCCTCAGAAGGCAAATCTATGGTGTCCCTAATTGGCAGTTTGATTGTTTTGCTGTACAATGGAATACTATGCCTCCATCAGAAAGGATGAATATCCAACTTTTGTAGCAACATGGACTGGATTGGAAGAGATTATGCTGAGTGAAATAAGCCAAGTAGAGAAAGTCAAGTATCACATGGTTTCATTTACTTGTGGTGCGTAAGGAGTAATATGGAGGACAGTGGGAGAAGGAAAGGAAATGGGAAGTAGGGCAATTCAGAGAGAGAAACAAAACATGAGAGACTTTGGACTCAGAAACAAACTGAGGGTCTTGGAGGGAAGGGGGTGGAAGGTTGGTAAACCTGGTGGTGGGTACTGAGGGCACACATTGCATGGAGCACTGGGTGTGGGGCATAAACAATGAATCTTGGAACACTGAAAATATAAAATAAAATTAAAAAAATTTTATATAAATATTAAAACAACAACAATGACAAGTGTCTGGACACTACGCATACTTCCCAACTAGAAAATGCTTAAGTCTTATTATAGAGATCTAAAAATGTTGTAGGCAAACATCAGAACCTTTTATCTCAATCTTTAATATGGAAATTTCTATTATTTCCTGTAAGTCACATCTCAAAATACCCCTCCCAATACACTATAAAATGGATGTTTTATAGTTTTGATATGGAGGGCATTTTGGCAAATATAAAAATGCTCTGTAAGCTACATGAAGTTGTGCAAATATTAGTTGTCCTTTTGCTAGTGTTCTTATGCTTATATGTCAACAGTGGAATTAAAGTTATTTAAAGGAGCTGAGTCCCTTTTCTGTAACCTTCTCATATATTAGCCATAACAGCCTCTTTGAGGGCAATAATGTGTTAATTACAAACTTCTTTCTTTTCAAACTTCAAGCTCATGTCCCTCCAAAAGTCATATGTTGAAGTTCTAATCCTTAATGTGATGATATATGGAGGTGGAGACTTTCAGAAGTAATTATGTCACGAGGGTGGAGCCCTCATGGTGGAATTAGTGTCCTTATAAGAGACAGAGATATGATCTCTCTCTCTGTACACCATGTGAAGATATAGCAAGAAGACATCAGTATGTGGGCCAGAAAGGGGGACCTCTCCAGGAACCAACTCAGTTGCCACATTGACCTTGCATTTCCCAGCATCCAGAACTATGAGAAATAAGTATCTGTTATTTAAACCACCCAGTCTATGGTATTTGTTATAGCAACCCAAGCTGATTAAGACACAGCCCAAACCATTTTTTTGAAAGCTTTAGCTTAAGTGCTTCTTTTCTTTACAACTGGAGTGATGAGAACTCGGTGACAAAAGGATGGACAGGATGACTAAGTTCTTAGCCCATCTCTATCTGCATTTTAGGAATGATAATGTTGGTGCCTCACTTTTTTCCAGAAATTCTGTCAAGCAGGACAGTATAAGAAAAGTTCCCCAAGCTTCCTGGAACAGAGAGATTAAATCAATTTGAGACACTTAACGCCTAACCCAATTTGTCCCTGCTCCCATTTCCCAGCAAGTATGGAGGAGAAGGAATTGATGAAAATGTTCACAGAAATTTTAATCACGCCAGAGTAGGCTTTGTTGGGGTGTAGCATGGGCCAAAATCCACTGGAGCAAACATTGTAATGAAAAGGTTTACACATCAAAAATGTCTGTCAGTGTCCAACTAGGGGCCAAATGATTTCAGTAGCATTTGACACAATATATTTAACAAAACTAGAATTTGGCACTGTCTCTCAAAGTTCATTATTAGAAGATTAAAGAATCATGTTATCTAATGTCCCAGACCAAAAAAAAATCTTAAGATGTAGTCATCTAGTCTATGTGTAAATGGCAACAATGATAGGAATATCATTAAAAGCCCATAATATTCTTTTATAGAAAGTCTAATGTTCCATTCCATGATAAAAACACAGCAAACTAGGAATAGAAGGAAACTTTCTCAGCCTGATAAAGGAATCTATAAAAAATCCACAGAGGACATCATATTTAATGGGAAATGGGTGAATGCTTTCCCCCTAAATCAGGAACAAAACAAGGACATACACTCTTGATACTTCTATTTAACACCATACTAGAGATTCTACACAAGGCAACTAAAAGAAATTAAAGGCATACATACTTGAAAAGAATAAGTAAAATCATCTTTATTAAAGAAATTAAAGGCATACAGACTTGAAAAGAATAAGTAAAATCATCTTTATTCTTAGATGGCATGATCTTATATATAGAAAATTCTATAAAAGAAGTATCACTGAGAAAACTGTTGGAACAAATCAACAAGTTCAGCAAGCTACAAAATCAATATACAAAAATCACTTGCAATGAACAATGTGAAAAGGAAATTAAGAAAACATACTCTTCAAAATGGATGAAAATGAGAGGAAGATACAGACTTTCAGTTATGGAATGAATGAGTCACAAGAATAAAAGGTACAGCATAAAAGAATATAGTCAATGGTATTGTAATAGCATTATAAGATGACAGATGGTAGCTATACTTGTGGTGAGCAAAGCATATTGTATAGTTGTTGAATCCTGAAACTAATGTAACATGTCAACGTGCTGAAATTTTTTAAAATAAGACAATTCCATTGATAATAGCATCAAAAGAGTAATAAGATACCTAGTAATATGCAGCAAAGAATATACAAAATGTATACTCTGAAAACTACAAAATATCATAATTTATTTTAAATTAAAGGCGATTTAAATAAGTGGGAAAACACCCAATGCTCAATGATCAGAAGACATAGCACTGTTGGGATGACAATACTCCCCAAACTTATGTATGTATTCAATATAATCCCTATAAGAATCCCAGATGACTTCTTTGTAGAAATTTACAAGCTGATCCTAAAATTCAAGTGGAGTTTTAAGGGATCCAAAATAGCCAAAACAATTTTAGAAAGAACAGAATAGCAGGACACACACCTCCTGATTTCAAGACTTACTACAAAGCAATGACACAAAGATAGACATTATAGATAAATGAAATAGAACCAAGTGTCCAAAAATAAACCCAAGCATCTGTGATCAACCAGTTTTTAACAAGGGTGTCAGGACTAATAAATGGGTGGAACTATATTCTTTTCAACAAATGCTGCTAGAAAAACTGGATGTCCATTTGCAAACAAATGTAGTTGGACCCTCACTTCATGCTACATGCAAAAAGTAACTCAAAATGGATCAAATACCAAAATGTAGGAGCTTTCTATGGTCTGAATATGTTTCCTTAAAATTCATATGTTGAAATCTTAAACCTCAAACATGACAGTATTAGGAGGTGGTGACTTGGAAGGTGTAGCCCTCATGAATGGGATTAAGGCCTGTAAGACTCCACAGAGATCCTTAGCCCCTTCCAGCATGTAAAGATACAGCAAGTACAAGCTATGACTCAGGAAGAGGGCTTTCCCCCAACTATACTGCACCTTGATCTAGGACTTTCCAGACTCCAGAACTATGGAAAATAAATTCCTGTAATATTTTGGGAAAATATTAAAAAACTAAAGCAACGGCAAGATAGCACTTTCACACTCACTAGATGGCCAAAATCAAAATGTCAGATAATAACAAGTGTGGGTAAGGATGTGGAGAAATCAGAACCCTCATACACTGCTGATGGGAATGCAACATGACACAATTACATTGGAAAACAGTCTTGTAGTTCCTCAAATGATAATATATGCAGTTGTACCATATGACCTAGTGATTCTACTTTCAGTGGTTCTTATTTCAGATTCTAAGAGAAATTAAAACATATGTCACAAAAATTTGTGCACTGTTGTTTATAGCAGCACTATTCATAATGTTCTGGAGGTGTAAACAACCCAAATGTCCATCAGTGAATAAACGGTTAAACAAAATGTTATTATATCCATTTAGTATTAAACCGTATGAAGGAATGAAGTAATGATACATGCTGCAACTTGGACGAACCTCAAAAACATTGTGCTATGTGAAAGAAGACAGTCACAGAAGTCAACATAGTGTATGATTACACTCATATGAAAGTCCAGAACAGGTAAATCTATGGAGACAAAGAGGAGATTAGTGGTTGCCTTAGGGCAGGGCTGGGAAGTAGGTGAAGGGATAAAGGATATGGAGTTTCTTTCTGAGGTGATGCAAATGCTATACAATTAAATGTGGTGATGGTTGCACATATCTGTGAATATACTAAAAAACATTGAATTGTACATTTTAAATGGGTGAATTGTATGGTAGTGAGTTATATCTCAATAAACATGTTTAGAAAAAAAAGAAAAAAACTCAGTCTTAGAACTCTGTTGAATGAAAGGGTAAAATTCTACACAAACTCTCCAAGAATATTCTTTCCTTTGGAGCAAAAATATAGAAGTTAGAGAAAGACAGAGAAAACATAACATTTATTCATTTGTTTCATAAAAATACATAGAAGGATATAGATCATGTAGAAAATTAGTCCATAAGACAGTCAAATTCTGCTTTTAAGAAGCTTATATTCTGGGGTGCCTGAGCGGCTCAGTCGTTAAGTGTCTGCCTTGGGCTCAGGTCATGATCCTGGGTTCCAGGCTGGAGCCCCACATTGTAAGGACCTATTTAGAAGCCCAAGCCACCATCTTGTTTACTCAGAAAAACAGCTCCAGGAGATATGGGCAAACGGCCCCTGGAAAACAAAGATGAGCCAGGTTGGGGGAGACACCCAATCAGTTAACTCCCTTAAACTCCCATCCTGGGAGGTATGGAGATGCAAATTAAGAATGGGCAGCCAGTTCCTGGTACTTAGGACCAAGTGGGAATGCCCAATCACTTAATCCCCTTAACCTCCCGGACCCTGACCAATGGAGACCCCCTGGTAAACCACTCTGTGGGGATTATGAACTTAACAGTTTAAATGTATTCATCATCACAGCAGAAGGAAAAAATTAACTCAGGCAAGTGAGTTGGGTCAGCTCGGGGTGCAGGTTTCCCCTATAAAAGGTACCCTGTAAAAATAGGCATGGTTGCTCTCTCTTGGGAAACAACCTTGGCCCAGGCCAGTATAATTCTCGATGCATGGGGCGAAATAAATCTTTGTGTGACCTTCACTTTTGTATCAGCCTCATTCCTTTGACCACAGGCCCTAATACGCACCAGGCTCCCTACTTGGCAGGAAGCCTACTTCTCCCTCTCTTGCTCCCCCTGCGTGTGTTCCCTCTCTAGCTGTGTTTCTCTCTGCCAGATAAATAAATAAATAAATAAATAAATAAATAAATAAATAATCTTTTTAAAAAGTTTATATTCTTTTTGTTGTTTATCAGAAACATAAACTGCTTCCTAAGTAGCAAGCACTGTTTTTTTTTTTTAAGATTTTATTGATCTATTTGACAGAGAGAGAACAGCATTTCGGGGACGGTGCGTGATCCGCCCTTCCGCCATGCCCAAACCACCAGAAACTTTGTTGGAGTTATCTGTGAATATGAATGAAAGTCCCTCCAGGCTTTCCCTGCCAAGAATCTGGAGTTATGCTAATGTCACAGTCATCAACACCATCTTTACTTGCCTTTTGTTCTTCCTGCTCAACTATCAAACTGAGTCTATTCACAAACTTCCCTTTTAATGGTAAAGGCCAGTTTCTTAGAAAGGCTTGACTGCCTGCTGTTAATCATTTTGTTTAACTTTAACCTAACTGCATCCCCCAACTTCCTCACTTTGGAATAATAAAAGACTGGGACCCTTGACAGTCAAGAGAGACAAAGGCAGAGACAAAGGCAGAGAAAAAAAGGCAGAGAGCCTGCTAAGCTAGAACCAGAGAAGCAGAGAGCAAGAGAGACAGAAACAGAAGAAAAGGAGAGCCAGAGATACAGAAGCAGAGCCAGAGAGCCTGTGAAGCAAGAGAGGCCAGAGAGCCCAGAGGCCAGAACCCAGAGGCCAGAGCCAGAGCTAGAGAGCCAGAGCCTGAGCCTGAGCCTGCTTCATAGGTCTCTCCTGACTGACCTCGGGTCTGTCAGCTTGCATCAGATCTCTGTGTCCGTGTCGTGTCATTTTTCGCCTGCCAGACATCCTGTGGTTCGGGACCCACATCTCTGCTGAGGCTGGTCCCTAGCAACAGCAATACAGGGAAAACAAATAGGAGGAGTGAGAGAGGGAGAAGCAGACTTCCTGCAGAGCGGGGAGTCTGACATGGAGCTCGACCCCAGGACTCTGGGATAACGACCTGAGTGAAAGGCAGACAATGACTGAGCCAGAAGGTACTGTCCTAAGAACGAATATTTACTATTTTAATCTTCACAAAACCTTATGAATTATTATTATTGTTCCATTTCACAGATGAAGTTATAACTGAAGCCTTGATTTAAGCCTCATCAGGACTATTTCAGCAACCTTGCAATGAATCTTGCTGTTTCCACACTTGCCCCCATTCCATCTTCCACAGTGCTGGTAGGGTGACCTTTCTAAAACCAAAACCAACCATATGCTCTTTAAACTCTTCAGAGACTTTCCACTACCTTCAGAACAAAGTCAAAAACCTCAGCTCAGGTGAACAGTGCCCTTAATTAACTCACTCCTGCCTAACTCTGCAATCTAATCGCTTGCCATATTTTCTCTTTCATGGTCTGCTCCAGCCACGTTGAACTGCTTTTGGTTTCCCAAACTAGGAAGTAAGTTTCACATCTCTGGGCCTTGGTACATGCTTCTTTTTCTCTCTGATTTTCCTTTCTACTTGCCAACATGCTTCTGGACAAGTCCCTACTTAAAGACTCAGCTCAAGCTTTGCCTTCTAAATTAAACTTTCCTGATATCCTGTCATCCCCAGTAGAACAGACCAGCCCCTCTTCTCTTTTTCCATTATAGCCGGTGTTCCTTTTGAGGCACTTGTAATACTTTTTTTTAGCATGAACTACTTCCATTACCTATATCTCCTTACTAAATGATAAAATTATTGAAGGTAGGGACCGAGACTTACTTATTTCTGTACATTGAGCTTCTGACATATTGTCAGAAACCATACTACATAGTCTATATGTTTATTTAATAAGTGAATACATGAATGAAGCGGTCAATTAATGATCAAGTAACTTAAATTTTCATGAAAAAAAAATCAGTCAATGAATCAATCAATAGATAAGGTAAAACTTGACTTCTGCATAGAGCATGACTGCCCATTCCCTACCAGTTATATTAAGCCAATACTTTCATCATCATGTTCTTCTTGAGGAGCCTATGTTCCTGACCTGAACACATCAAATGACTATATGATAAAGATGTCTATAATACCAATTACCACTTATTGATTGTTTATTATGTTCTGGGAACAATGCTTTTCCCAGTGATGAAAATCACTTTTCATATAAGTTATTTCATCTCCTTAAGCCTCTTTCTTAATCTTTTAAATTAAGGTGTTGTGAAATTAAATGAGCTAATCTGTATATCTACAGTTATGTATTTCTCCCCCCACCAAATCAAATAAGGCCAGTGTGTCCTACGTGAAATTCAGATCTAATCCTGAGATCTATAGGTATGCTCTCATTCCATTCAGACCACAGCTTTAGAATAATTCTATGAACTGGTATATGACTTTATCTTCAAGTGTCTTTTGCAATCAATATGTACTTTGGTCCTCAGAATACCCATATGCAGTACCTAGGGCAGGGATTATTGTTCACCACTTCACAAACAGGAAGAGGTTACAGGCTTACTACAATAATAAGGCAAGTTTGTGACAGAGCCAAGACAAGCACCCAGGTCTCCCCACAAGTGATTTGCATTTTTATGTTGAGGTTATTTATGATAAAGTCTCATATTCTTTTTTTTAAAAGATTTTATGTCTTTATTTGACACAGAGAGAGAGAGATCACAAGCAGGCAGAGAGGCAGGCAGAGAGAGAGAGGAGGAAGCAGGCTCTCTGCTGGGCAGGGCCTTGATCCAAGGACCCTGAGATCATGACCTGAGCCGAAGGCAGAGGCTTTAACCCACTGAGCCACCCAGGTGCCCAAAGTCTCATATTCTAAAATGGGTGTCATTTAGATGAACACATTCGGTACAACTCTCTTGTGTCAAACTCATAAGAAGTTTTTGAAATTAAATCCCACTGCTTGGCTTCTCTTTGTACAGAACTTTTTATTGTTGTTTTTAAGCCTGCAAAGTTTATCCATCCTCTTCCTGAGAAAGCATTGTACATTTTCCCTATTGTTTACAATTAGTATGTCATTATAGAGTTGGAAGTTTTAAGTAAAGCTAACTGCCAAGTTTGCCAACTTCTTAACAATGCCCAGTGTGGCATCCTTGGGTGTTTGCAAGAAGTAGTTTTTAATTGCTCAACTTTGAGGAATGCACTGAGGCTAATCATTTCCCAAAGGCCTGAGAGAATCTCTAAGACACAAAGCTATTAGAAATGTTCTGTTTGTCTGGGACCAACCCAAAGCATCACAGGTGGAAAAAACACTTTTCCAGTTTAAGATGGCCTCATCATCTCTCAACATTGAAACAAATTTCCTCAGACATCTACTTAAAGACAGTTAGGAGAAGTTTGGCTGGTCAGTCCTCTCTGGAACCTCATTTCCCTTTTTTTCTGGTAATTCATAGCTCCTAATGCATGGCTCAGGCTTACCTTGTAACATATGGAAAAGGAAGAAGGCAGAGTTAACTTGCTAAATTAGAATTATAGATTTGTGCTTAACTCCAGACAGGCACCCAAGGACTGTGATGAGGAATTGCCTATACTACAGTCAGCCCTTTATAATCCACTACACACTCTCTGTTTTGCTTATCCTCTGATTAAGGGTTTTTCAGGAGTACACCAGAAGCAGCTACTAAAATATCTTCTACTAGGCACAATCTTTCCAAAGTGTAGAAATGTATTTCTACCAGCTCAGTTCCCAACCCCTGTCTCTTCCCCTTTGCATGAAGTAATTCCTGCTATTCAGCATTCTAAAGCCTTCATTGGACTGTCAGGATGCAACCCTACACTAAGCAACAGAACCCACAAAGGTTTTCCTTTTTGCCCTAACCCAGATGTTTCCTGCAAGCCTTTTACTAGACCTTAGGAAAACTTCCTTAGTTGCATTCCATATACAAGAAAGATATTTATGATCTACTATCAAAAAAATGCTTTGAACAGGAAAAGTTTCTCTAAAATGAAGGGTATCATAACTGCAACAGGTCCCAGAAATGGTCTGATAAGCAAGAGAAATTGAGACCCAGAAAGTTAAAGTCAGCTTCCCAACATCAGACAACTTGCAGGGTGTCTACTCTCTCCTTGGGTCTTCTATCCTGACCAAATTGAGAAATGCCACATTAGGGATACTTTTAGAGGTCATGAGGCCGACAGAAGTTAAGTACTGTCATGGGAATTGATTCTATATCTCAGGCATTACTGTTTTCTAATTGGAAGTGAAAGAAGCCTCAGCTAAGAACAGGTATCTTGGTGTGGTACCAATATCATGTCACACTGAGTTACCCAAGGACCTGGACAAAATCTTGCTGAGTACCAGATCTGAGACCTTTGCCCTCAAAACAGGAATCAAGCAAAATACCAAAGGGATAATGTTGCAAAAGTCAGTGTTATGGAAGTAACCCTGAGTTTTCTACCCATCTCTGTCTCTAATTAATTCTGTGACCTTTAGACAATATACTTCTTTGCTTTAGACCACAATTCTCCCATCTATAAAATATAAGTACCAATTTATGTGAACACATTTGGAAAAGTAAAAATGGCTATAATGCTAGTATTTATTGAGTATTACCATGTTCCAGGGATGATTCTAAGTATTTTACATGTATTTATTAATTTCCTGAAGATAAGAAATACAGCTCAGATTCCTTGGATTACTCGAACCTGTTCACAGAACTAGTAAGCTTCTGAGTACACAGCCTAAACCACTATCTCAGATTGCTTCTGACTACTCTATAGTGCATCTACTACTATAAAAAGTGTTACAGAGGTAGAAATGCAATGATCTGTCCTCAGGTAACCTATGCCATAGTTGAAGAGTCAGATAACAGAGAGAACCATATAACAAAATAGGTAACAGAAGAACTAAGCTGAGTTTTGAAACATGGATTAGATAGGACATTGCTTTCCAAGTTGGTGGAATGTCAGAATGATCAATGCAGAAGGATTAGGAGTGAGCCTGAAGAAATTCATAGAACAATGAAGGAACTAACCTTATTCAAATGGAGACAACTTGATGAAGACTTGGGAGACAGAAGTGCATGTGGGAATCAATAACATATATCACTGCATAGCTTGCACTTACCACTGGTGCATATACACATTCATTTGTTTGGGCCATGTCAGTTTCTCCCACCAAATTGTAAGTTACATGAAAGTAGGGACCATATCTGGCAATTTTTTGCACCATATCTCCTCAATGCCAATCACATTGCCTGACACACGGTGGATGTTCATTAAATATTTGTTGAATAAATATATCAATGGGTAAATAAAAAAGTAAATGTTATATGATCGATGAGGGACTGCCATAGCTGACCCTGCATGCCGTATGAAGGAATACAGACTTGATACAGTTGTAAAAAGGACTCCATGGAGGCTGTTTGAGCAGGCTGAGGTGGCAGAAGTGGGAATGAAAAGGCAAACATAAGGGCTGTTTCAATGTGGGAATCAATAACATATGCACTCTGTGCTGTGCACTCTCTATCCCAGCTGTCCCCTGGTAGATATTTCTCCATCAGCTGCAGGCTCTGTGATGACACCAATTTAATACAAAAAGAATGTGAAGGGACTATGGACCAAAATAAAAAAGAATTATTTCTTAGTTCTGTGGAAAGCCCAGCAGTGGTATACAAAAGTCCCATGGTCTCAAAAGTCTCCTTTCTCTTTAATTTATGTTTTCCCTACACAAAATGCCACATTTTTTTTCAAATAGCTCTGGTTTGGTAAAATTTAATTGCCTGTTTGGGATGAGGTCCCTGAAGCTCTCCGAAGTTAATTATTTCTTTCTGGTGAAGATCAGAAACTTTGGACTCTACATGTGAGATAAATGATCCAGTAGCTCTTTGGAACCTCAACTTATTTAAGTTACTGAGCAGCTCATCAACTTGCTCCCTGCATTTGTAATTGAATCTGGAAGAGAATTGGACCCCAGACATCATGAATAGGCTGAGAATGTAGATTTACAGATTTAGTTCAGAGCAAAGAATGCACCCAGAGATAGATCTCTGATGACAGCTTCCAGATAAACATACAGATAGATGAATTTTGAACCTAGATGAAGAGGATAAACAGTGTAATTTCTAACAAGGAAAAGCAGGTTTTGGTAGTTTTATTTTCTGGATAAGTAAGGGGAAACCAGAAGTCTTTTGGGCTTCAACTCCAGTATGATGCTTTGGAAATGGACTGGGTCTACTTTCCAGCATTAGTGAGTGCAGTGATTTTCGTTAGATCTTTTTTGCTGACAGAGGGATGCATAAGTCCTTGGAGTCTTCAGGTTGCCTATTTTCACTCTCCGGCACTAAAAATAGGTGGTGGAGAAAGAGCAGGAAACTGGATAGGGTACTTGCAGAACCCAGGACATCTCCTAGATCATCTTTGTTTAAAGCCCTGGGTGCAGCATGTTTTGCTAACATTTCCTTCTTTAAAAAAAAAAAAAAAGAAAGTGGCAATTTCATTTAAAATGGCAATTAAAGTGGCAATTTGTGTTTAAGTTCATCAGGATAAGATAATAGAGAGATAAATATTGCCAGGAGGGGAAAGATATCTAACCTAGCGGATTGAAAATTGAAATAACCTAAGGGTCTTAAAACATTCTGATGGCCTCAACCTTCCTTATGTTACAACTTTTCTGAGGGAGACTAAACAAGGATGTAAGTGGGCCAAATGTCAGTGAAATAAGTGTTTGCTTAAGAAATTAAATAATGTAATTAGATACTGTTACCAAGGGCTGCATATCAAAGTGTTTGGCGGTCATGATTTGACCTAATCCAAAAAATCTTTCTTCAGAGGCTTCCAGGCATTTAGGAGTTTGAGAAGCTGGGAAGGCTTTTGAAATCCCATCATAAAAGCCTGCAGAAATATCATCGCTATGCCAAATCTGACAATGTGGAATATTATTCTTTTGGGCAATCTCATTCTACTCCAACTACTGGTACTTGAAAAGGACCTCCAATGGTGAGTCAGTAACATCAAAAGGCTCCAATTTCTTCAACAATTCCTTAGCAATTAGGGGTCTTTTTTCATTCCATGTAAATTTTAGGATTGTTTGTTCCAACGCTTTGAAGAATGTTGGTGGAATTTTGATCGGAATGGCATAGAAAGTATATAGATTTCTCTGGGCAGTATAGACATTTTAACAATGTTTATTCTTCTGATCCATGAGCATGGAATGCTCTTCCATCTTTTTGTGTCTTCTTCAATTTCTTTCATGAGTGTTCTGTAGTTCCTCAAATACAGATCCTTGACTCCTTTGGTTAGGTTTTTTCCTAAATATCTTATGGGTTTTGGTGCTATAGTAAATGGAATGGATCCTCTGATTTCCCTTTCTATATTTTCATTGTTAGTGTATAAGAACACAACTGATTTCTGTAAATTGATTTTGTATCCTGCCACATTACCGAGTTGTTGTATGAGTTCTAGGAGTTTGGGGGTAGAGTCTTTTGGGTTTTTCACATACAGTATGATGTCATCTGCAAAGAGAGAGAGTTTGACTTTTTCTTTGTCAAGTTGAATACCTTTTATTTCTTTCTGTTGTCTGACTGCTGTTGCTAGGACTTCTAACACTATGTTGAACAGTAGTGGTGAGAGTGGGCATCCTGGTCTTGTTCCTGATCTCAGAAGGAAGGCTGTCAGTTTTTCTCCATTGAGTATGATATTTGCTGTGGGTTTTTTGTAGGTAGATTTTATGAGGTTGAGGAATGATCCCTCTATCCCTATACTTTGAAGAGTTTTAATCAGGAACAGATGTTGTATTTTCTCAAATGTTTTTCTGCATCAATTGAGAGTACCATGTGATTCTTCTCTCTTCTCTTATTGATTTGTTCTATCACATTGATTGATTTGTGAGTTTTGAACCACCCTTGCATCCCTGGGATAAATCCCACCTAGTCATGGTGGATAATCTTTTTAATGTATTATTGGATCCTGTTAGCAAGGATCTTGTTAAGAATCTTGGCATCCGGGTGCCTGGGTGGCTCAGTGCATTAAAGCTTCTGCCTTTGGCTCAGGACATGATCTCGGGGTCCTGGGATGGAGGCCCATATAGGGCTATCTGCTCCACAGGGAGCCCCTGCTTCCTCCTCTCTCTGCCTGCCTCTCTGCCTACTTGTGATCTCTCTCTCTGTCAAATAACTAAATAAAGTCTTTTAAAAAATAATCTTAGCATCCATATTCATCATATATATTGGTCTGCAGTTCTCCTTTTTGATGGGGTCTTTGTCTGGTTTGGGGATTAGAGTAATGCTGGCTTCATAGAAAGAGTCTGGAAGTTTTCCTTCTGTTTCTATTTTTTGAAACAGCTTCAGGAGAATAGGTATTAGTTCTTCTTTGAATGTTTGGTTGAATTCCCCAGGGAATCTGTCAAGTCCTGGGCTCTTGATTTTTGGGAGGTTTTTGAGTACTGCTTCAATCTTGTTACTAGATATAGGTCTATTCAAGTTGTCAATTTATTCCTGTTTCAGTCTTGGAAGTTTATAGGTTTCCAAGAATGTATCCATATTTTCTAGGTTGTTAAACTTATTGGCATATAATTGTTGATAGTAATTTCTGATGATTGTTTCGATTTCCTTGGTGTTAGTGATGATCTCTCCCTTTTCATTCATAATTTTATTAATTTGGGTCTTCTCGTTTTTCTTTTAGATTAGTTTGACCAATGAAAAACAAAGCTGGGGGCATCTTGTTACCTGACTTCAGGCTTTATTACAAAGCTGTGATCACCAAGACAGCATGGTACTGGTAACAAAAACAGAGAAATAGACTAATGGAACAGAGTAGAGAGTCCAGAAATGGACCCACAAATCTATGGTCAAATCATCTTCGACAAAGGAGGAAAAAAATATCCAGTGGAAAAAAGACCGTCTCTTCAATAATTGGTGCTGGGAAAATTGGACAGCTACATATAGAAGAATGAAACTAGACCATTCTCTTACACCACACACAAAGATAAACTCAAAATGGATGAAAGACCTCAATGTGAGACAGGAATCCATCATAATACTGGAAGAGAACATAGGCAGTAACCTCTTTGACATCGGCCACCGCAACTTCTTTCAAGACACGTCTCCAAAGGCAAAGGAGACAAAAGTGAAAATAAACTTTTGGGACTTCATCAAAATAAAAAGCTTCTGCACAGCAAAGGAAACAGCCAACAAAACAAAGAGGCAACCCATGGAATGGGAGAGGATATTTGCAAATCACACTACAAACAAAGGGCTGATATCCAAGATCTATAAAGAACTACTCAAACTCAACATCCAAAAAGAAGATGAACACATCAAAAAAATGGGCAAGAGACATGAAGAGGCCCTTCTCCATAGAAGATATACAAATGACTAACAGACACATGAAAAAATGTTCATCGTCAGTAGCTATCAGGGAAATTCCAATCAAAACCGCATTGAGATACCACCTTACACCAGTGAGAATGGCCAAAATTAACAAGACAGGAAACAATAAATATTGGAGTGGCTGTGGAGAAAGGGGAACCTTCTTACACTATTGGTGGGAATGCAAGTCGGTGCAGCCACTTTGGAATACAGTGTGGAGATTCCTTAAAAAATTAAAAATAGAACTACCCTATGACCCTGCAATTGCACTACTGGGTATTGACCCCAAAAATGCAGATGTACTGAAAAGAAGGGCCATATGTACCCTAATGTTCATTGCAGCAATGGCCACAATCACCAAACTGTGGAAAGAGCCAAGGTGCCCTTCAACAGATGAATGGATAAAGAAGATGTGGTACATATATGCAACGGAATACTACACCTCCATCAGAAAGGATGAATATCCAGCTTTTGTAGCAACATGGACTGGATTGGAAGAGATTATGCTGAGTGAAATAAGCCAAGTAGAGAAAGTCAAGTATCACATGGTTTCACTTACTTGTGATGCATAAGGGGTAATATAGAGGACAGTAGGAGAAGGAAAGGAAATGGAAAGTAGGGTAATTCTGGGAGAGAAATGAAACATGAGAGACTTTGGACTCAGAACCAAACTGAGGGTCTGGAGGGAAGGGGGTCGGGGGATGGGAGAACCTGGTGGTGGGTACTGAGGGCACGTATTGCATGGAGAACTGGATGTGGGGCATAAACAATGAATCTTGGACACTGAAAAAAATAAAATAAATTTAAAGCAAAAAAAAAAGAGACTCCAATTTCTTCCCTCCTCTCCCACATTTTTTTTCTCTAACCATTTATGAGACATGGGCAAACACCAGGAAATCACGGAGCAGCCATTAGTTGAAAGGAAAGTTAGGTTGTATAAATAATTGCAGGTGACTAGACTCAGATGGGAAATACGCTGGGTTCAGTTTACCAGGAATCTTTTAATGATAATTCTAAGATGAGACAATCAACACTACCTTTGGAGGGCAGGGACCAGACTAATGAAAAATAGCCCCCTCAATTAAGAAGCTGAGTAGCATTTAAGTATGAGAGGGAAACTGTCATCAATTTTAAGTTCTATGGGTCCAAACTTGGTACTAATGGAGGCAAGGTCATGGGCTCGATCCAACTATCTATCAGTTAGCTTAACACCATCTAAAAACAAGTCTTCCCAAGGTCCTAGACTGATCACCAATTTTTAGCCAAATGGCCCATTAATTTATTCTACTGGGCTCATGAAAGACTGAGGGATAAATTCTTTATAAACCTTCCCTCAATACTAGAGAAACAGAATACTTCCTGCAGCTCATTAGGAATGATAGATTCAGATAAAAGAGAGTAAACATGTATTTATCAATATTTAATATTTAACAGCAAAAGCAATGTGTTTTAAACAGTTCTAGGAGCGGGGCGCCTGGGTGGCTCAGTTGGTTCGGCGACTGCCTTCGGCTCAGGTCATGATCCCGGAGACCCGGGTTTCGAGTCCCACATCGGGCTCCACGCTCGGCGGGAAGCCTGCTTCTCCCTCTCTCACTCCCCCTGCTTGTGTTCCCTCTCTGGCTATGTTTCTCTCTGTCAAATAAATAAATTTAAAAAAAAAATCTTAAACAGTTCTAGGAGCAATAGAGACCTTTAATTGACATAAGAATTGGTTGTCTATCTCTATACAAAACAAATTCATCTTCACATCTGTAACCTGCCCATCATCTTTCTATATTTTCTACTGTGGATGATGCATGTATAGATAATTTGGAATTAAATGTAGATTACTTAAGGAAAATTAGTGCATGACTATACTAACTTAAAGTGTAATAGTCTTCATCGTGACTCTCATCTTTCTTTACTTTCCCAGTATGGAAATGATTATTTCAATTATCACTTGTAAAGTAGAGGCAATCCAGGGGAAAACCTCTTTCTCAGGGTCCCATAATAAATGAAAACGGAACTAGTGTTAGGCTTCTCAAACTCTAAGGACATTCCTGTGAAAGCAGGTCATCAGCCTCCCCATCCCTTTCATGTATTTGCCAATTCCTAAGTGGCATACACTTTTATATCCAAGTATTTATCATTCCTGTGTACTTACCCTATCTGAGAGCTGACAAAGTAGAGAATGAGACACAGGGACACATTCTTAGAGGCCAGGACAGGGAAGTAGGGGAGCTATGGAATCTTCTTTGCTAAGACTTTTAAGAATAGATGAGTCTCCCATTTCAGAGATAGAGAAATTCCATCTCTTATCAAACTCATCTTCTAGTCCACATGCTTCTCCAACAATGAAGGAAAATATAGTAAATTCCTCAGATTATGGGGAGAGTTAAGGTTTGTTTTGTCTTGTCTTTGTTTTAGCTGAGGAAAAAGAGAATCCTAGCATGATAGAACTAGATGGGCTCTTACAATCACTTAGTCTAACTGGATTGCAAGTAAAAATTTAGACCAGGGAAGGGAAGGAACTTATCCAGAGGCATATCCAGTGAGTACAGAAACTTCAAGGAAGGGGTTAGAAAGAGAAGGAAGAGTTAGTTTCATTAAGAAGCATATAAACATTAAAGGGTGTTTGGTATATAAACAGCCATGTCAGGGGAGGAAGCAGATAGAAGAAGAGAGGTTGTCTTTCAATGTGGAACAGGCAAAGACCTCCATTCACACATTCATTAATCAAGTAATTCTTGAGCATCCTCAATGTATTAGGCACTATTCTAAGTTTTGGGCATATAGCAGTGAGCTAAATGGACAAAACTCCCTGACTTCATTGAGCTTGAGTGTACATTCTAGTTAAAAAAGATACTCAACAAACATAATTAATAGATAAAATATGTCATGTTCTGGAAATAATGATTCTAGGAGAAAAATAATGTAGGAAAGGGGAGTATAAAATGTGAAGGGCTAGAAATGAACCTTTAGACAGGGTGGTCAAAGAAGGACTCACTAAAAAGATTCATTGTAAGTAAAGACTTGAGGGAAGTAAGAAAGTAAGATGATAAGCCCTGCAAGGATTTGGGCTTTATATATACGGAGCAACATGATCAAAGAAAGCAAAGGCTCTGAGAAAGGAATGTGCTGTGAATATTTAAGGAACAGTGAAGAGGTCAGTGTGACTAGAGCAAAGTGAGTGAGGAAAAGAGTAGTAGGATGGGCACCTGGGAGGTTCAGTGGTGGGGCATCTGCCTTCGGCTCAGGTCATGATCCCGGAATCCCAGGATCAAGCCCCCCATCAGGCTCCCTGTTCGGTGGGGAGCCTGCTTCTTTCTCTCACTCCTCCTGCTCATGTTCCCTCTCTCTCTCTGTTTCTCTCCGTCAAATAAATAAATAAAATCTTTTTGTAAAAAAAAGGGAGTACTAGGAACTGGAGTCAGAGAGGTAATTGGGAGGCAAACCATGTAGGGCCTGATAGGTCATTAAGGAGATTAACATTCAATTAGGTTAAAATGGGAAACTACTGAAATTTTGAATGGAAAAGTGATCTGATCTGACTTACAACTTAACTGAATCAGTTGAACTGAATGGGAACAAGACCAAAAACAGTGAAGCCAATAAGGAAGTCACTGACAAAATTCAGGTGAGTAATGATGTGATTCAGAATAAAGAACAGCAGTGCAGGTGGCAAGAGGAGTAGTTAGATCCTGGATAATATCTGGACAGTAATGGATTATTTATTTATATATTTATTTATTCATTCAATATCTATCAGGTCCCTATGGTGTCCCAGGTACCATACTAGGTACATCAGTAAATAAAGCAGACAAGGTCCCTGTCCTCAGTAAATTCACAGTTGAGTGGGAGACAAGTAATAAACAAGAATTAAATTATTAATATAATTTCAGATATTAGAATGTGCTATAAGAAAAGCATAAACGAAGGAGAAAGGGAATGGTAAGGTGGAAAGAGAAAGCCTTTTCAGGTAGGCCAGTCATTCTAGCCCTCTTCTTACCACTCACACTTTTAGAGACATCACATTAGATTTTCACACTCTTAACTGGTGCTCAGCAACAACAGCACAAAAATCATAGGGGAAGCTGGCAGTGTAAATCCAACCAGGGATATTAGCAGAAGGTCTTCATAGACCTCAAGGATTGCGTGAAATATTTCATTTACATAATTTCAGTTCATATCAATAAAATACTTTGCAGCGTTCTATGTCAAGCACGTGGTAGATACTAGTGCAATGGGGAAATGGAGGCATTAACAATTTAGGAGTGACCAACAGACAGAATAGGTAATATTTTATCTAAAAGTGTCAGAAGGTACTCTCTTGCTAGAGATTAGTAACTTAAGCTGACCGAAGTTGTTTTGGAAAATGGTGAACAAGTAAGAGAAACAAGAAGATGGCTTCCCTTTCTTCTCTTCTTACTCGAAAAAAAAAAAAATAACCCAAGAAGGTGATCTGGTGGAAGAGGAATGGAGAACTTTTCATACCATTTTCAAAACGGTGGAGAATTTGCTATTTTCCTAGGGAAGGAGGGAATTTCTAGCTTTGCCTCTATGCTCATTATAGATATCCCATTTGTATTCCCTATCTTTTGAAAAGGACAGAGATTGATCCTGTATACTCTAATTATGCCCACCTTTCTCATACCAGTCCTCCCACTTTATTCTCATTCTTATAGGTAAAACGAAGCAACTGAATTGGCACCCACCTAGTGAATAGTGACAAATAAGAATGGCCATAATGCCACAGTGGTGTTTGAGTTTCTCCTTCAGTGGAGAGTGACATTTTTCACATTGGTGCTGATAACTTCCCTGAGCACGTTGTGGGGGAATGGACTTATCATCTTTTTTATCTACTTTGACCCCCACCTCCACACTCTGTTGTACTTTATCCTTACTGGTCTGTCTTTCGTAGGCCTTTGCTATGGAACCGCTTCTATGCCCCAGGCCTTGGTGCATTGTTTCTCTACCCATCCCTACCACTCGTACCCACAATGTTTGACCCAAATGAGTGTCTCCTTAGTCTTGGCCACAGCAGAGTGCCTTATGCTGGCTGTCATGGACTATGACCACATGGTTGCTCTCAGCAATCCCCTGCACTATTCCATGATCATGAATCGCCCCGTGTGTGCCTGGCTGGCTGCTATCTCATGGGGGGCATCACTTGTGCTTACTGCCATGCTTCTCTTATCCCTGCAGCTTCACTTCTGTGGGGCTAACATCATTACCCATTTTCTTTGTGAGATTATTTCCCTCCTTAAGCTGGCCTGTTCTGATACCAGCCTCAATGAACTTATGATCCTCACCACAGGTATCTTCACCCTGCTCCTACCCTTTAGACTTGTTCTTCTCTCCTATGCCTGAATTGCCACTACTGTCCTAAGGATTCATTCAGCCCAGGGTAGGCTCAAGGCCTTTTCCACCTGTGGCTCTCATTTGACTGTGGTGACAATCCTCTATGGGGCAACCATCTCCATGTATATGAAACCTCAGTATAAGTCATCCCCTGACCAGAACAAGTTTATTTCACTGTTTTATGGGGCTTTAACACCAATGCTGAACCCCTTAATATTAGCCTGAGGAACAAAGATGTTAGAGGAGCAATGAGGAAAGTTATGGCAAAAAGAACATGACCTTCCTTAGTCACCATACAGTTCTTCATTAGTTTTTGATGTAGTGTTCAATGATTCATTATTAGTTTAGAGACATCAGCCACATCCTCACTGGTGTTAAAACTAATTGTTTAGGACGCCTGGGTGGCTCAGTGGGTTAAAGCCTCTGCTTTTGGCTCAGATCATGATCTCAGGGTCCTAGGAACCAGGCCCGCATCAGGCTCTCTGCCTATTTGTCATCTCTCTATTAAATAAATAAATAGATAGATAGATAGATAGATAGATAGATAGATAGATAAATAGATAAATAGATAAATAAATCTTTTTCAAAAATTGTTTAGAGACTGACTTTACCCCATAAATAAATAGATAAATATATAAATAAATCTTTTTCAAAAATTGTTTAGAGACTGACTTTACCCCTTTAGTAAAGGAGGTGGTTATCATTTGAGAAGCTTTAGGAAGTGCTCCCACCCCAAAATATTACCTCTATAAAATCTTGAATTTCCATTACAGGCATTATTTTACTCTGTCTTTATATATAACACATTAGTGGTTGCCTATTAGGTCACTTAACTTTAGGTAAATCAGCTTTTCAGAGTCATTTCCTCACTAACAGTAGAGATCTAAGCAGCAAAAGAATCTCCTATGAGTGTTAGCAGGAGGCAAGGCATAACTGAATTGGAAAAATAGGTCAAAGGATGGTGTAATAAAAGACCAGAAGACAAACGTCAGGAACTATAACTTCGCTGGAGGCAAGCCTTGTAAAAGCACAATTGTCTTGCTCTACTTAACCTCAGAATCATGAGAAAATTGCATCATAGCCATTTCCTACATCAGGGTGGAGTGGTTTCCCCCCTTTCTTACTCTCTTACCTCTCTGCTGATGCTCTTCTACCCCTGTAGAGATCCAGAAGTGTGTAGTCTTACATCTCAGGCTGATTTCATGGGTGTTCAGCATGTTCTGGTAGATATTTAGCTCATTTCAGGGGACCATTTGAAGCAGGGTCCCCTACTTCTGTGGTATCTTGCCCCCCCTCTTATTATACATTTTTAAAAGTTTACAGTATTCTTAGCCACTGAAACCATGCTTTAATATCAAGAAAAAATTTTAGAAAAAAGCCAAGTGCAGGGTGTGGGGCATGGGAAATGAATCTTGGAACACTGAAAAAATAAAATAAATTTAAAGTCAAAAAAAAGAAAAAGAAAAAAGCCAAATGACCCCAATTTTAATTTATTCATTCAACAAATATTAACTTTCTACTTTTAGCCAGACACTGTGAGAGGTGCTAGGCAAATTTTATACTTTATGCAAAAGGTTTCTTACTATTGAAATAAACATTTCAAATTAACATTGTGAAATAGTTAAATTGAAGAAATTAATAAAATTTTATAGAAAAAATAAAGCTTTCAGGTTGAGAGAAATTCAGAAATTAAGAGATATGTTGAGTACTCATTTTATGAATAAGCAAACAAAAAGCAGAATTAGACCTATAAAGAAAATAAACAAATATAAATAGATAGATAGATAGACAGATAGATAGATAGATAGATAGATAGATAGATAGATAGATAAATATAAAGTGATGATTTCCAGAGGGAAAGGGGGTGGGAGGTGGGCAAAATGTGTGAAGGGGAGTACCAGTTATGGAATGAATAAATCACGGGAATAAAAGGCACACACCATAGGGAATGTAGTCAATGATATAATAATGATGCATGGTGACAGATGGTGGGTACACTTGTGGTAACTATAGCATAATGTATAGCGATGCTGAATCACTATGTTGTACACCTAAATTAGTGTAACACTGTATGTCAATTGTACTCAAATTTTAAAAATTTTTGGACAATTTCCCACCAAAAGTATTCATTTTAATGGCTCTACTTTGAGGGGAGGAATAATCCACTCTCTATCACAGGTTGGTTTGCAGCTTAAAATGAGAATCATATTTTCACTAATGGTACCCCTACCACAAAATGGTAGCTCTGTCACTTGGTGCTTTGTCTCTTAATTGACTTGCTGGTAGGGCACAGCCTACAGACAGAGGGACACAGTGGAATCTTGAGATGGGGACTGTGGAATTGATTCTGCTACTAACTAGCTGTGTGACCTTAGTTAAAACAACATCTGGCCCTTAAATTTGCTCAATATAATAGGAAGGTTTGTGTTTTGTTACCCAAAGACCTTTCCATTTCTAACATTCTGCATCAAGGTGTTATTTTATATAGATTTTCTTTCTTGTCTTAAAAAAATGGAATCATATTATCAATTTTTCTGCAGCTTGCTTTTTCCACTTGGCAATATATCATGGACATTCCTCCAGATCAATATATATAGATCTATCTGCCTGACTTTAAATGTTAGCTTTGACTGAAGAAGTAGGCGCAACAGCAGCTAGTTAACATAAGTATGGCCCTTCCAGCATTACCATTCTGTTTTTAGGTATCTAAACCCCAAAAGCCATCTAATTCAACATTGATATTAATTCATTTTAAATATAAAATGAACTTTATGAGGATGTTGGGAAACAAAATCAATTCTGGATTGTTAAAAACTCCTAAGGTTGAATATTACTTCCTCACTTGATCAATCACAGGCACTATGAGAAACATTCCACTGTGCATTCCACATCTCAAGCAGCTGGGTAGTGAAGATTATCATGTTTCAACCTGGGAAGCAAATAAAGATTGATTTAAAACAAAGGTAATTCTACCAGAAATTGAGAAATTTACAAACTGAAAAACAGGTTCCAAATAATATTTTCCAATGGGGATTTAAGAAAAAGATACCATGTCCCATTCATAGGATTTAGGATTTCAGTTGAGGGAAGACAGTAGAGTATAACTATTTAGAGCACAGACCCTAGAGCCAAACTTGTTGGATTCAGATCTACATTCTGCCACTTTTTCATTCAAGTCAGTTTCTATACTTCAATCCCTTTACCTAAGTGAGCTAATAGTAGAGCCTACCTGTAGTGTTCAACATTTGTTCATGTAGGCAGAAACCCCTCAGCTATTTCAAGTAGGAAGGGATGTAATAAAGAGAATTAGAGACCTACAAAGCCTTTGGAAGGGCTGTGAGAGGTAACATTGGTAAGGAAACATTGCCAACAAACTCAGGCTATTGCAGGAATTGCAAAAATCTTGGGAAGCTTTAGGGGCAAGAGGAAACTGCTACTAATGACCACACCAAAGTTAATGTTTCCCAGAAAAATACTCAGAAGCCACCTAAATCTTTGTTTAGCACCTAAACACAATGTTAGGAGGACCATTGGTGGTGTCTACTTCTCTTATGCTTGCCTAGCTTCCTGTGAGTAACTTATATAGGGAAATCCCCAAACTGAATGTTACTGTCAAGAGAGTGTGGGAAATGTAGTTCCTAAGTTTTACAATAGGGGTAAGAGCTGAAAAAGGTGGGGATAGTTTTGGGGGCACTTGGGAGCTCAGTTGGCTAAGTGTCTGCCATTGGTTCAGGTTATGATCTTGGGGTCCTGGAATCAAGCCCTGAGTTGTGCTCAGTGCCCCTTCTCAGCAGGGCATCTGCTTTTCCTTCTCCCTCTGCTCCCACCACCACTTGTGCTCTGTTTCCCTGTCGCTTCCTCTCTATCTCTCAAATAAATAAATAAAATCTTTAAAAAGAAAAGATGGGGTGGTTTTGAATATGACTTTATAGCTTGGTTATGAGAATTGTATGAATCTGGGGCACCTGGGTGACTCAGTTGTTTGAGTGTCCAGCTCATGATTTTAGCTCAGGTCATAATGTCAAAAACATGGGATTGAACCCCAGGTTGGGCTTGTGATCAGTGGGGAGTCTACTTGAGATACTCTCCCTCTCTTTCTGCCCCTTGCCCTTCAAATAAATAAATAGATAAATAAATAATCTTTTTAAAAAAGAGTTGTATAACTCAATTCATATAAAGCACTTAGAAAATTGTCTGGTTTATACGCTCTAGTTAAAGAACAATAAATGTTAGCTGTCATTATGACATCTGAATCACATGAGCCTAAGCTGCCAGGAATTAGAGTGCCTATTTGCTTTTTCAATAGTTCATTCCAAGACTACTCCTTCACTCCATACATCATTAATTAAGTACATATTTATGGAACACCTACTATACAGCAGGTGCTATACTATTATCATGGATGCAGCAGTGGGGGAAGCATCCTCAAAGAACTCACTCAAGGTGGAGAGAAAGAAACGAATGCCACCAAAATTACTGCATGAATTTATATCTCCTTAGTTACAATTTACCTTATTCTTGAGTGCATATTACTTCATATTATCTAAAAAACTGTGATTTTTTAAAGATTTATTATTTATTTATTTATTTTGGAGACAGTGAGAGAAAACAGAGGGAGAGGGAGATAGAATCTCAAGCAGGCACCCCACTGAGGGCAGAGCTCCTCATGGGGCTCAATCTCACCACCCGTGAGATCATGACCTGAGCCAAAACCAAAAGCCAGATGCTTCACCCACTAAGAGACCCAGGTGAATCTCATATCATCTTCCAAATTTAATGAGACAAGTAAATAGGTGTTATAATTAACATTATGAGACTTATATTTACATATGAAAATGATTAGACTGTGATGTTATTAAAGTTAACAGTGTGACAAGACTAGGACTAGAAAACAATTCTAGATTTATCGTGGTGACTATTTCACAATATATAAAATATTGAATCATTAGGTTGTCACCTGAAACTAATATAATGTTATATGTCAATTATACCTCAATAAAAACTTAATTTAACTTAATTTTTTGAAAAAAAATATAATTCTTCTTACACCTAGATGTTCTTTCTGATGGATGCCTGATGGGTTGAAGGAGTCCTTGGAAAAAAGGAGTAGAAAGAACGAAAGACTGTTGCTGAGCAGAGAAAAAAACACTATGCTTTCAGAATGTCTAGGTTAAAAATCTGACCTTGGCGGGGCGCCTGGGTAGCTCAGTTGGTTAAGCGACTGCCTTCGACTTAGGTCATGATCCCGGAGACATGGGTCGAGCTCCGCATCGGGCTTCCTGCTCGGCAGGAAGCCTGCTTCTCTCTCTCACACTCCCCCTGCTTGTGTTCCCTCTCTAGTTGTGTTTATCTCTGTCAAATAAATAAATAAAATCTTTTTTAAAAACCTGACCTTGGCATTTACTAGCTATATGACATTGGACAACTTCTTGCCTCAGTTTCCTCAGCTATAACAGGAAAACAGCTATAGGACTGACTTCATAGAATTGTTAAGAAGATTAAATCAATTGATTTCTATAAAGTGCTGAGAACTATGGTTGATAATAGTAAGTCCTCAATAAAAATTACCTATTCTTTATTATTATTGTAGAGTTACTAGTAACATTATTGAATTCTCAACTGACTCAAAAGTAGTTAGTGCTCATCTAACTGAGTGCCTTCTCTCTTTCTCTCTCTCTCCTCTTTTTTCCCCACCAGGAATACACATAATAATTTTTTCTGGTTAAATGTGTATAGTAGGTCAAGCACTTTTTCAGTACAACATCATGATGGGGTCCGAAAAGCACATGATTAGGCATCAGGAAGTCTGGATTCTAGTCTGGGTTCTGCCATTAATGAGCTATGAAACTCTGGATGAATCACTTAACCTCTCTGGACTGCATGTATTAGACAATGGGAAAATATGTTCCTTAACCTACCTCCGAATGGTTGAAAGAACAATGAGGTCATAGATGTTAGATGTTATGAAGTTAAAAAGCACATTACAAATGCTACATGATGGGATTTTTATTATCCTCAGTGTTAGCCTTTACATCTTCTCACTTACCCTTGACAACCACTCACTCACTGAATTACATTGATTTTTTCTCTAAAATGTCTTTCAAATCCATTCCCCTTTTCTTTGTCCTCAATGCTTATGTCTTAGTTCATGGACTCATCAACTCTTACCAGAATGATTATAACAAGTTCCTAATTTTCTCTATTTTAATCTTATCTCTCTTTAAACTAGCCATCCAATCAATGTCTCCAGAGTGACTTTTTATGAGGAAAAAAAAATCTCTTCATGTTAATTCCCTCCTTATAATCCCACTCTAAGATTAGGGACATTACTCAGGGCCCCTGCTAACCTCTCTATCCTCATTGTCTATTTCATGTCCATAGACCCCATATTCCAGGGAAACAATACTCTCTTTCTCTAAACTTATGCATCTATGTTACTGTATGTGCTTCTTCCTGCCTGCAGTGCCTGGCAAAATCTCAGTCATCCTCCAAATGCCAGGTCTACAGTCATTGCCTCAGTGAAGCCCTCCCCAGAGCTGATCCCATACTGTTTAACCCCAGATGGTGACTTAATTCAATTTCTTTCACTTAATAACATTTTGCTCAAGCCCAAATTTAAAATCTTTCATGTTTTTTATAATTAGTCATTCTGGAGTGTTTATTTTCAATTAGTTCTTAAGCTTGTAGAAACCAGGAAGTTTGTTTTATTCATCTCTATCTCCATAACATAGCTTCTGGCACAGAGTATATCCACAATAAGAAATGGTTAAATGAGAGACAGAAGTAAGATGGCAGAGGAGTAGGAGACCTAGATATCATCAGGTCCCATGAGTTCAGCTAGATAGTTATCAAATCAGTTGGAACACCTACAAAGTCAATAGGAGATGGAAGAGAAGAAGAGCAGCAATTCTAGGAACAGAAAAGCAACTTTCTGGAAGGCAGGATGTGTGGAGAAGTGAATCCTAGGCAAAGTTTGGGAAGACAGACCGTGGGAGGATGGGCTGGCTCCCAGCCAGCATTAGAGAAGCTGAGCACAAAATCAGAACCTTTTGAAGTTGCTCCACTGAGGGATGTTGCCCTGGAGGCTAAGTGGGGGGTGGAAGCCTCACTGGGACTGTGTGATCTCAGGATGCACGGGGTCACAGAAGGACCCAGGGTGCCTACGTGTGGCAGAGCTCCCAGGTATCAGAGCAGGAAGGCAAGCTGCAAAGACAGAGCCAAGGAGTGGGCTCTCAGCTCAGGGTACACTTAGGCTATAATCCGAGGTGCAGTCAGGCCACTGTTCCTCAAGTAGGGACCCCACAAGTGGCAGATCTGGGGAGACCCCCTCCTTCCCCCACTGGGAGAAGCAGCACAACAGGAATCTGATGGGATTAGAGACTCCAAAAGGGACCAGGTGTCAGAGATAGAACTGCTCAGACACAGGCTGGGTGAGCAAGGAGTGCAGCTGGAGACCAGGGAGACAGGCATGATTGACAGCTTTTCTCTGAGGGCACACTGAGGCGTGGCATCTCAAGCTCCCTGCTCCTCCAGGCAGGAGACTGGGAGGCCGCCATCTTCAGTCTCATCCTCCAAAGCTGTATAGAAAGTGTTCAAGGAACAAAAGCTACTGAGAACAAATCCGAGCAGATTGCATTTTCTGGCCCCTGGCAACAGCAGTGCAGTTCCACCTTGGGCAAAGACATTTGAGAATCAATACAACATGCCACTCCCCCAGAAAAAGAGTGAGAACATCCAGCCAAGACCAAGTTCACTAATCAATGAGAACTGTGGAACTCCAGAGCTAGCAGAATGCACCACATAGAATACATGGCTTTTTTCTCATGATTTTTTAGTCTTTCAAAGTTAAATTTTTTGAATTTTACTTTTTTCTTATTCCATTTTTGAATTATTTCTCATTCCTATTTTAATGTTTTAAACTATTTTATCTTATCAATACCTTTTGTAAAATTTTTTTTAAATTTTCATTGTTACAGTCATATTCTATCCTTTCATTGTATTTAAACTTATTTTATTGTATACATATAGGTTTTTCTTCCTTTAAATTTGTGGGATACACTTTCATCTAGTCTCCAGCCTCATCACATTCTTTCCTTTTTTCCTTTTCCTTTTTCAACCAACTTCTGATCTTATTAATTCCATTTTCAGAATCTTTTTAAACTTTCATCTTTACAGTCATATTCCATCCCATCATCATGTATACCCTTAATTTTGTACATGTATAAGTTTGTCTTTCTTTAAAATTTTGAGAAGCAGTTTCTTCAAACGCACTAAAATACACCCAGAATCAAGTGTGTGGCTCTGCCCTACTCACAAGTCTAATCATATATAGAGAGACAGATAGATTAGATATAGATTATAGCTATAGATATAGATGATATAGATAGATATAGATATATAGATTAAATGCCCCAGTCAAAAGACACAGGGTATCAGAATGAATAAAAACCAAGACTCACTGATATGCTGTTTCCAAGAAACTCATCTTAGACCCAAAGACACTTCCAGATTTAAGTGATGGAGTGGAGTACAATTTACCATGCTAGTGGAGATCAAAAAATAGCTGAGGTTGGGGCACCTGAGTGGCTCAGTTGGTTAAGCGACTGCCTTCAGCCCAGATCATGATCCCGGAGACCCAGGATCGAGTCCCACATTGGGCTCCCTGCTTGGGGAAGCCTGCTTCTCCCTCTTTCAGTCCCCCTGCTTGTGTTCCCTCTCTGGCTGTGTTTCCCTCTGTCAAATAAATAAAATATTTAAAAAATAATAGCTGAGGTAGTAATCCCTATATCAGAGAAATTAGATTTTAAGCCAAAGACTATAATAAGAGCTGATGAAGGGCACTATATCATATTTAAAGGGTCTGTCCAACAGGAAGATCTAACAATTTTAAATATCTATGCTCTTAATATGGGAGCAGCCAATTATATAAACCAATCAATAACTGAATCAAAGAAACACATCAACAATAATAATAAAATAATAGGGGACTTTAACATCCCCTCACTGAAATGGACAGATACTCTAAGCAAAAGATCAACAAGGAAATAAAGGCTTTAAATGACACACTGGACCAAATGGACATCACAGATATATTCAGAACATTCCATCCCAAAGCAACAGAATACACATTCTCGCTAGTGCACATGGAACATTCTCCAGAATAGATCACATACTGGGTCAAAAATCAGGTCTCAACCAGTACCAAAAGATTGGGATCACTCCCTGCATATTTTCAGATCACAATGAAACTAGAACTCAACCACAAGAGGAAGTTGGAAAGAACTCAAATACATAGAGGCTAAAGAGTATCCTACTAAAGAATGAATGGGCCAACTAGGAAATTAAAGAAGAATGTTAAAAATTCATGGAAACAAATGAAAGTGAAAACACAACTGTTCAAAATCTTTGGGACACAGCAAAGGTGGTCCTGAGAGGAAAGTATATAACAACACAACCCTTTCTCAAGAAACAAGAAAGGTATAAACAACCGAACCCTACACTTAAAGTAGCTGGAGAAAGAACAGCAAAGAAAGCCTAATCCCAGCAAGAGAAGAGAAATAATAAAGATCAGAGAAGAAATCAATGAAATAGAAACCAAAAGAACAGTAGAACAGATCAACAAAACTAGGAGCTGGCTCTTTGAAAGAATTATAAGACTGATTAACCTTTGGCCAGCCTTATCAAAAAGAAAAGAGAAAGGATGCAAATTAATAAAATCATGAATGAAAGAGGAGAGATCACAACCAACACCACAGAAATACAAATAAGAACATATTATAAGCAGCTCTACACCAACAAATTTGACAATGTGGAAGAAATGGATGCATTCTTAGATACCTATAAATTGCCAAAACTGAACCAGGAAGAATAGAAAACCTGAACAGACCCATAACCAGTAAGGAGATTGAAGCAGTTATCAAAAATCTCCCAACAAACAAGAGCCCAGGGCCAGACGGCTTCCCAGGGGAATTCTACCAAACATTTAAAGAAGAATTAATACCTATTCTCCTGAAACTATTCCAAAAAATAGAAATGCAAGGAAAACTTTGAAACTCATTTTGTGAGGCCAGCATTACCGTGATCCCAAAACCAAAGACGCCTTCAAAAAGGATAACTACAGACCAATATCCTTGATGAACACAGATGCAAAAATTCTTACCAAAATACTAGCCAATAAGATCCAACAGTACATTAAAAGGATTATTTACCACAACCAAGCAGGATTTATTCCTGGGCTGCAAGGTTGGGTCAACGTCTGCAAATCAATCAATGTGATACAGCACATTAATAAAAGAAAGAACAAGAACCAAATCACACTCTCCATAGATGCAGAAAAAGCATTTGACAAAGTACAGCATCCTTTCTTGATCAAAACTCTTCACAGTGTAGGGATAGAGGCACATACCTCAATATCATCAAAGCCATCTATGAAAAACCCGCATAGAATATCATTCTCAATGGGGAAAAACTGAGAGCTTTTCCCCTAGAGTCAGGAACATGTCAGGGCTTTCCACTCTCACCACTGCAATTCAAAATAGTGCCAGAAGTTCTAGCCTCAGAATCTGGATCTGCAAAGAACTGGAATTGGCAAAGAAGAAGTCAAACTCTCACTATGATACTTTATGTGGAAAATGCATGATATGATAATTTATGTGAAAAACCCAAAAGACTCAAATCCAAAATTGCTAGAACTCATACAGGAATTCAGTAAAGTATCATAAAATAAATGCACAGAAATCGATTGCATTTCTATACACCAACAGCAAGACAGAAGAAAGATAAATTAAGGAGTCAATCCCATTTACAATTATACCCCAAACCATAAGATACCTAGGAATAAATATAACCAAAGAGTCAAATAATCTGTACTCAGAAACCTACAGAACACTCATGGAAGAAATTGAGGAAGACAGGAAGAAATGGAAAAAGGTTACCTGCTCATGGATTGGAAGAACAGATATTGTGAAAATGTCTATGCTACTTAAGCAATATACACATTTAATGCAATCCCTATCAAAATACCATCAATTTTTTTCAAAGAAATGGAACAAATAATCCTAAAATATATATGGAACCAGAAAAGAACCCGAATAACCAGAGGAATGTTGAACAAGAAAACCAAAGTTGGCGGCATCTCAATTCCAAATTTCAAGCCCTATTACAAAGATGTAATCATCAAAACAATATGGTACTGGCACAAAAACAGACGTATAGATAAATAGAACAGAATAGAGAGCCCAGAAATGAACCCTCAACTCTATGGTCAACTCATCTTCGACAAAGCAGGAAAGAATGCCCAATGGAAAAAAGACAGTCTCTTCAATAAACAGTGTTGGGAAAATTGGACATCCACATGCAGAAGAATGAAACTGGACCATTTCCTTATACCACACACAAAAATGGACTCAAAATGGATGAAAAACCTCAATGTAAGGTGGGAATCCATCAAAATGCTTGAGGAGAGCACAGGCAGCAACCTCTTTGACCTCAGCCACAGCAACTTCTTCCTTGAAACATTGCTAAAGGCAAGGAAAGCAAGGGCAAAAATGAACTATTGGGACTTCATGAGGATCAAAAGCTTTTGCACGGCCAAGGAAACAGTCAACAAAACCAAGAGACAACCAGCAGAATGGGAGAAGATACTTGCAAATGACATATCATATAAAGGGCTAGTATCCAAAAATCTATAAAGAACTTACTAAATTCAACCTCTAAAGAACAAGTAATCCAATCAAGAAATGGGCAGAAGATATGAACAGATATTTCTCCAAAGAAGACATCCAAAAGGCCAACGGACACATGAAAAGTTGCTCAACATCCCTAAGCATCATGGAAATACAAATCAAAACTACAGTGAAATACCACCTCACACCAGTCAGAATGGCTAAAAGTAGCAAGTCAGGAAACGACAGATGTTGGCGAGGATGTGGGAAAAGGGGAACCCTCCCTCCTACACTGTTGGTGGGAATGCAAGCTGGAGCAGCCACTCTGGAAAACAGTATGGAGATTCCTCAAAAAGTTGAAAATAGAGCTACCCTATGACCCAGCAATCACACTACTGGGTATTCACCATAAAGATACAAATGTAGCGATCAAAAAGGATGCATGCACTCCAATGTTTATAGCAGCAATGTCTGCAATAGCCAAACTATGGAATGACCTTGATGTCAATCAACAGGTGAATGGATAAAGAAGATGTAGTACACACACACACAGAGACACACAGAGACACACAGAGACACCAGACACACACACAGACACACACACACGAATACTATGCAGCCATCAAAAAGAATAAGATCCTTTTTGCAATGATGTGGATGGAACCGGAGGGTATTATGCTGAGTGAAATATGTCAATCAAAGAAGACAATTATCATATGATCTCTCTGATATGAGGAATTTGAGAAGTAGGGCAGGGGTTCGTGAAGGGTAAGGAGGGGAAAAATAAAACAAAATGGGACCAGGGAGGCATACAATCCATAAGAGACTCTTATTCTCAGGAAACAAACTGAGGGTTGCTGGGGGTGGGAGGGTAGTTATAGGGTGGCTGGGTGATGCATATTGGGGAGGGTATGTGTTATGGTGAGTGCTGTGAATTATGTAAGATTGATGATTCACAGACCTGTACCCATGAAGCAAATAATACATTTAATGTTAATTTTAAAAAATGAAAAGAATTAAAAGGAATTGGTTAAATGAATGAGTGCTAAACAAATACTTCTTAGAATATTTGTGGTAAGGAACAATTATCTTTTAAGTTTCCCAGTTGTTACAGACTTACAGTTTATAAAATATGATAAAAATGTCACAGCAATGTCAAACCACTTTAAAATTACTAAATGTTTACTCTCAATTCTGTCCCTATCTCCTTGCAAACATTTTGAGTAGCACTTAGCTGGACTATTTGCAAAGATGCTTCATTCCTAGCTCCTAGAATCTTAATACCTAAGTTAAAAAAACTTAACAAGAATACATGTAAAAATAATAAACAAATCATCATATATTCAGAGCACAACTAAGCAAGAAATCAATAAGATAAAACTATTGTAATTATATATTCGCACAGATAAAGTAAATCAATAAAGCAGTGATTTAGAGGATGCAATATTACATTTAGACAGCAATGGTTTTGTAGCAATTCAAAAATAATGTAGGAAATTTTTAGGAAAAAGCAAGATTTACAGAAACTTGAAAACAAAGATGGCTAGGATGGGCTGAGAGATGTCAAGGAAACACAAAGAGGAAGAAGACACCACCAGTAAACACTGTTTACAGAATTTCATTTTTCTGAGTCCTTCATTGAAAGCTTTTATAGACTCCTAATACATTGTGGCCACTCCTCCTTCCCTATTCATTCATTGTCTTCTTATGTCACTGTGCTAAGCACCTTCCCATGAAACACAGGACTCTGAATAATTACCCTAGAGGTAGATCTACTACTGGTAACATAAAAAGCAGAAGTGGAGTTGATGGTGTTAGTCAAAAGTTATAGTGTCAGTAATGAAATATTAGAATTAGTGGACAAAAGATACTTGTATTTTAATGACTTAGAAATAACATTCCCAAATGAATATACAGCTTCAATTTAGTAGTGAGATTTTAATTGCCTTTTAGGAACTTGGTCCCTAAAGTCTCTCAGTAAAATTACTTCTTTGGAACCATACTGAATAAACTCAGAAGGTACCAGCAGATAATGTTTAATATTCTTCCCCTCTCTTGTTCATATTTTGAACCATATGGAGTCCTGGATTCTAAAATGCTGAGCAGAGTCAAGACACAATCTATTGTAAGAACAAGTAAAGAACATATATCTTGGCAAGAAGGAAGGAAGCCACATTTGTCTCTTGAAACAAACCAATATATATACATGTGGAGTGGTCACTCCTGACATGGATCTCAGGCTACACCTGTAAGTCACTCCCCTTGAAATGCTCCAGTATTTCCGTGAGCTGATGATCATGCAACACATAAGGGACTATATAAACACAATTCTGAGAGACCTTAGTCATTTTATTTTTGTTTTCATGGCCTTTTTTTTCCCCCTGCTATTCAGGTGGATAAAATCAATTTGATTTCAAAAATATGTAAGTTCCTCCCATGTGTCAGAAACTAAGCCAGCTCCTGGAGTTAAAGAAATAAAATGCAAATTCTGCCTCCAAAGGGCTCACACTATAATTTGACCATTTTGCCTTCTCTCCTCATTCACTGATTTTCCACCCTCCAGAAAAAAAGACAAGCAATGTGGCCATATTGCCATGGGAGTTACTTCCCAAGTGAGGCCTTATTTATAAATAATAATAGCTAATATGTATATAGCACAAAAACCCTTTGAGATAGATACTATAATTGTCCCAATCTTACGATTGAGGAAAGTAAGGTATAAACAAGTTAAGCAAATTGCCAATGTTACACAGTGAATCAGTGATGGATCCAGTATTCAAACTTGGATCCAGAACTCCTGCTGTTAACCACCATTTTACACTGTCTGGTATGGATAATAGAAATTCCTGTCTGTAAGTACTACCCATTCCATTAAGTATATTTTGGGCTTCTGGGAACTTTCTGAAAACCCCAGGAAAAAAGGAAGCTCCTTCAAGCATCCCTTAATTTTAGTATTAAAAAAATAGAATGAGTCTTCCTGGGAAGCGTGTTCTCACATGGTAGGTGAAACCAAGACAGATTTCTTTGGGAAATCCAAGTGAAGGAAGGCCTTGAAGTGTGCCTCAAATATTTCTGAAAGATCAAAAACCAGTGAATACATCTAAGTATCTTCACATATGTCTAGATAATTTAGGAAGATTTCGGCCTGCACAGTGATAAAACACTGAATTATTGAAATATATATATTATATATATATAAATAATATATATTATATATAATATATATAGTCATTCTGGTGAGGTTTACTCAAATAATGTAAGCACAAAAATGTGTTCGTTGTTTTCCAGCTATATGTACTGGCATTTGTTCTGAGATTGTTAGGACTATAAGATGGTGAAGATTGTAAATCAAAACAAAAACTTCATGATTAAACATGCCGTCATTCTAGTGTGAAGATTTAGTGCCCTTTGAAAAAGTTGATACCCTGAAAATCCCATTCCTGTAATGCTATTAGAAAATTATGATTGTAGTGTCACCATTGCATAAAGACAAGATCGCTTGACTTTAGCCTCACCCTCATAACTCTACTCCAAGAAGACTTTTCCTTTTCAGATTCATTCTGTTTTCTGATACCAATTCTGAGAGAATACAGGACAAAAAGGAGCCTCCTAATTCTTATTAGAGGTAGTCAAGGGCCTCCTAGGGTCACTGCCTATAATAAGTAAACAGCTGTAGTTAGAAACTTAGCAGAAGATAAGTATTTTTTCAGTTTTTCTGCCCTTGGCTCTATTTTCTATTCAGAGCCCTCATCTTGTACTAGGTTCTACTGAGGATCCTGTTATAAAGTCTTACTCTACTTCCTGAATTACTTGTCCGTAAAAGTCTTGTACCTTCTGAGATCTGGAGTCTGTCTTAGAAAAAGGATCTGAAGAGATTACCTACATTGTGAGCCGGACTGCTCCCCCTTGCTGATCAGCTCCTAAGACAAACCTTCCCATCCATAGCCAGCACTCACAAAGTCTTGACACCTGCCTCATGAGTCTGAAACTATATCCTCCTATAAATGCCCCAGATTCTGATTTATGGCTAGAACGTGATGGGAATCTTATAGGCAATCCAAAAAGTATCTTGACCTTATTAATGAGCTGGTCTTATGACAACATTCATACTTGATAGACCAAAGAAAATAAAAATTTAGATGAACAAAAAAGTATGAAAACACTTTTACTTTCAGATTCCAGTACAATACCCAATTTTTAAGATTTTATTTATTTATTTGACAGAGAGAGAGCACAAGTAGGTGGAGCAGCAGGCAGAGAGAAAGAGGGAGAAGCAGCCTTCTTGCTGAGTGGGGAGTCTGTTGTGGGGCTCAATCCCAGGGCCTTGAGTTCATAACTAGAGCCAGAGGCAGATGCTTAACAACTGAGCCACCTAGGTGCCCTTCAGTTTAATACTCATTTTCTCTCTTTACTATAACACCTTCTTTCCATGCAAAGAGCAAATTGTAGAGCTAAAAAAAATACAAGACAATAAAGTTCATTTTTGAGCAACAAGCCATTAGTAACACAGAATATTGTAAGATGCTGTTTCTTGTCATGGGCTTTTTACCCTCAAACTCTTATTTCCTCCAGCCAATCCAATGTAGTCTCAGTCATGACACTGAAGATGGAAGAGCCAAATAACTTGTCTTTATTCATTCAACAAACCCATATTAAAACCGTGTATGGTGGATTTACACCAGGCACTGTGTGAGGTGTTAAAAATAAGGCAGCACACGGACAGTCAGGGCCTCTTCCCTCTGAAAGCTCAAAATTTAGTAAGGGAGTAGAAATTGAATAATTATGCAAATATATAAATACAAACTGTAATAACAGCCATGCAAGAGAAGTTTAGAGTGCTATGAACAATTGCAACAAAAAGATCAGGCTTTTCTAATGAAATTTCTTTGAGACTGGGATATTAAGGATGACTAGAAGTTCACCAGTCAAAGAGGGTAGGAATATTTCCATCAGAGAGAACACAATGTACAAAAGCTCTGAGGTCAGAATGAGCTTGGAGTGCTTCATAAAGACTGTATGGTTGGAACACGGTGAGCACAAGAAGAGACAGAGCAAGATAAGGTTAGGGTCAGATCATTTAGAGTCTTGTAGGCCATGGTAAACAGGTTAAATTTTATTCCAAGGCTAATTAGAAGCCCTAGCACAGTTTTAAGCAAGGGAAAGATACAGTAATAATTATGTATGTTTGCAAGAGTTTTCTCAGGCTGCTGTTTGGAGAATAGACCATACAGAGGCAAGAATAGAAGTAGGGAGGCCTGTTAGAGGATGGTGGCTCTGGCTGTGGATATGGAGATTTATAGGTAGATTTAAAATACATTCAGGAAGAGGAGCCAATAGGACTCAGTGATTGATTGGATGTGCAAGGTGAGGAAGAAATGAGAGTAAACTGGCCACAATTTTATGTCATGGATATGAACAAGCTAAAAACAAACTTCAGCCTAATACCCATAATAAGGAAAAAACAACAATTCTATGATTCAAGTCTAATTATATTTGAGCAGTTAATTGGCACATTTTCTTTAAGGGGGGAGGTTCAAAGCACTTTTCAGGTGGAGTCAAACCCGCTCATTCTATAGATGATGGAATTAAGACTTACAATGGACTGCACTACTATGCAAATTAATCCTGTGATGTGTATGACTGCTTTAACTTCCAAATTAGAACATAAGCATCCAAACAGTATCATTTCTTTTGTAGGCACCTTCTCCTAATATCACCTGACATAAGACTGAGGACACAGTGCACCCTCAATAAATGTTCCTCAGGTTAAAAGAAGTTGCATTTCTTCTTTCTCAGCAGATAGAAGAAAATGGACATTTTGGTTACTGGTAATGGCAGTGAAGTGACAGAATCCATCCTGGTGGGTTTGTCCAATCACCCAAAATCCCAGACTGCCTTTTATTTCTCCATGGTAACAGTCTTATTGTCATGGTTAGAGTTGATGGCCAGCTTCACACCCCTATGTATTTTTTCCTAATCAAACTGTGCTTCCTGGAAATCTGCTACTCTACTAATTTGGTTCCTTTTTTGTTGTTCAGTGGTTTAGAAGACTACCCCACTACTTCCTATAGTAGCTGTTATGCTCAGATTCTTTTCTGGGGATGACAGAGTGTCTGCTCCTTGCTGTCAAGGCTTATGATAGATTTATTGCAACCTCTAATCCCCCATATTATGCCATCATTATGAACAACCAGGTCTGCATACAGTTGGCCATGGTGACCTGAACCAATGCCTTCCTTTTAGCAATAACACCGATCATTGCAATTTCTGCCCATTTTTGTGGACACAATGTCATCAATCATTTTACCTGTGAGGTCCAGGCCCTGTTGAAACTCACCTGCTCAGACAGCCTAGTCAGACTTATTCTGGGTCTGGTCATTCTCCTGCCTTTCACTTTCATTCTCCTCTCCTACACTCACATTGTGGTTGCTATGATAAGGATCCACTCTGCAGAAGCCGGGCTCAAAGCTTTCTCCACTTGTGGATCCCACCTGGCTGTGGTCACAATATTTTACGGAGCAGTCCTCTACATATACCTCAAACCTCAGTCAAGGAAATCCCAGGACAAGGGTAAAATTATCTCTGCATTTTATGGCATTGTAACCCCTATGTTGAACCCCCTCATTTACACCTTAAGGAATAAAGATGTGAAAGATGCCTAAGGAAAATGATGCCTAAGAAAGAAAGAATCCTAAAAAGGACATGAATATCCTATGGAGGTTCATCTAACCAACAACTTGACGTGGACTTATACAAATAACAAGGTGTGGACACTTAATATTTTGGTAAGGTCTTTCATTTCAAATGCATTTTTTCTATTTCCAATAGGTGTGTGATAAAGAACATCCTGCCACTGAAAAAGGCATGCTAAACATTTACAGTGTTATCCATTTAAGTAATAAAATACAGGACAGTGTTGTGAGGGAGTTTACAGAACAAAATAATAATCAGTATGTCTTAATCCTATGTAGTCTTATTATTTTACTGCATGAGAAATATATCAATATTCTAAGGTTCTCTTTTATAGAGGATAAAGTTGCAAAATGGACACTTTTCTCTCAATGCTGTTTGTATGAGATATATCATTATCCAAGCCTCAGAGTGATAAATGTGACTGGGCAGAAAGGAAAATTACTGAACTTCCACAAAAAAGGTCTTGTGGTGAATCAAGAAGCCCTTGAAGACTGTGTAGATACTGAGGGCCAAAAATGATGACCCTATGGAACCTACAATTACATGTCTTGATAAGTAGATAAGGGCCCCATTTTCTCTGTCAACCTGCCCTACTCTTGAATAATTGCATGCAGTTTCCAAAGTGGACCTCACAAACAGCAAATTTAACTCCTTTAAAAACTCATTAAAAAGCAAGCAAATGTGCACTATATTTTTGGATTATAAAAATATAGTGTTCATTGTTTTTTAAATACAAGGGGTGGGTAGATGGAAAAATCACCTCTCATCCCCACACTCAGTGGGGCTTGCATGGGTTTTAGAATCCAGCAGACATGTATTTAAGTCTGCCACTCACAGTTGTGTGGGATTTAGTTTGTTCCTTTCCATATTTTAGCTTCAATGTTCTTCTCTGTGAAATGGGGATTATAAGAATTCCTACCCCACAAAGTTGTTTTGAGAATGACATGAGATAATGCATGTTAAGCTTCTATCGTCATTTTTGGCATGTGATGGACACTGAATACATGTCAGTCAAAAAAAAACTGTCAGTCTACTCTCTAACACCCATACTCATTGTATGAGTTTTCATTTGCTTAGATCTGTACCAATTGTACCTATCATTTTAGAATAATTCATGGTAATATGACAGACTGAAAAAAATAGATTCTCACTGTTGTCTTCAGGTGAATTTATCTTATTAGAGATGAGGCTGAATGTTTCCCATGTTCATTGGTCATCTGTATTTTAAGATCCATCTGTATCCTTGACAGCAAGGAGAATGTTCATTGGTCTTTATTGTTGGGTCAAAATGACAATGAACCAGTCCAGTTTTGGAAACAGAAAATGCGTCAGTCAGTTACTTGTGGTTAATAAAAAGCCCCCAAAATAATTTCAACGTTGATTGACTCCACCACAGTTTCCAGACATATCCTGACAGGCAGATCCCCAGTTTGACCCATTCTATTTCACTCGGTAAGCAAGTGATTAATACTTAATTGGTCAACAACACGAACTGACAGAAGCCTATTGTAAATGAAAATGAAAATAATAAAAGTGTGGTAACCCCAACAGAGAAGTCTTTAGAAAGGGAATCTATGGTGCTATACAAATTTTGTTGTGACATTACCAAAATTCTGGCCTTTCTAATAATTTTCATTTAACTTAAAGCACTCCTGAAACCAAAGGGAAAGTACTAGTAATTAACTAACAAGACATGGTGAGCAGATAAAGTCAAACACTAGAGGAGAGAAACAAATGTGATTCCTCAAAAGGAGAGAAAAAAAGGAGCAAAACTGCACCTAATAATTATTGGAGTTTGATCATTTTCATTAGGGACTAGGAAGAGGTGAGAACGAGCAATGAGATGTGACTTTTGCAGACAGAGAGAAATTTATTGAGGCGAGGCAGGGACCTTTCTTAGCTGCAAGAGAAAATTAGACAGGTGAACTAATATCTTCCCTTTTGATTGCCTCAGGAAGAAGTTAGACAGGGTTTTCTCTAGGGGAGAAATATGTTACATCTGGAAGTGGAGAACAAGCTGCGGGAAGATTTCTGACACGAAGTCGAGACTGGTTGAATAGAAAGTGTAAGAGATTACAAGAACAACTAATCAGCTAGAGATGCGTGCGTAAGGTGTTTTTCTATTAAATGTGTATTGTGAACAAAGACTTCTTCAAATCTCCCTTGTATTACTAAGTAAACACGTTTGAGTTACAGTAAACAGGAAATGCTTTGGAACTCCTATGCCTTGGGAAATCTTCCAATTTCTTATCTCTGCCAAGCAGCACTTTTGACTTGCAGCTGATAACCAACAATTCTGCCTCCCTACTACGCACCATCTTCTCATGAGGTGTGCCAAAATCACAAGATGACATCTTAGAAGGTTGAACTGACCACTTAAAAATTGACATAACTGAGAAAAGAGCTTCATACTGTGTACTGGCAGTAGCAGAGTGAAGAAAATGCACTTGAGAGCCTACCTGGAAGTGTACAAAAGAAAGAAATTTGAAATTTTTCAAAAGCTAAGAATATATCATTGAGTTTTGAGTGAATTTGTCAACATCAGTACTAAGTAATGAGAAAATAAATTATCTGCAGAGTGCTCCTTGAGTTTCTACAAGTCATGAAAGCAGAGCTGTTAAATCTTCTCTGTTCGTTATATGGAAAGGAGTACACAGAAAATTATTCACTTATTCCTACAATATTTTTGTTGTTGTTTTGATTAAAATAGTCACCAGATAAGGTTTTTCACTAACATATTTGAGTCAAAGGCCCTGTATACCGATATTTGCCATCCAACATACACAGAAAGACAAGCACACAGAGACTTTATTATTAGAAAGACCTCATTTGAATTCAGACTTCTGAGATTTAAAAGACCCTTTCTTAGGGGACCTGCCTGGCTCAGTTAGTAAAGTATGTGAGTCTTGACCTTGGAGTTGTGAGTTCAAGTCTCATGGTAGGCATGGAGCCTACTTAAAATTAAAAATAAAATAAAAGACCACTTTTTAGCTGTGCAACCCTGGGCACATTACTTTAACCTATCTGATACCCCCCATCTTCATCTATGCAGTTGATAATAATAGTAATAGCCATAACAACAATAATAATAGTCTCTACTTCACAGGGTTGCCATGAAGATCAAATGAGATAAACCACATAAAACAGCTAGCACAGTATTGTCAAGTGGGAAGCAAATGAGAATGTTAGCTATTTTTACTATTCTAATTATCATTAATATTATATAACTCTGGCACCACAGATGCCTGTATACTGACATGCCCAGTTTATTCTGTGTGTGGCAAGGTTATCACATTGTACTTGGCTAAAACCCATACCTGGAACTATGGGAAGCATACACAGACATGTATGCATATCTCTAGCTGTAAGGGTTTGGAGGTTAGTTAACATTTTGCCTCCTTTCATCCCTTAATATACTTATTCAAAACAAAACATATTGCATACCTTCTATGTGTTAGGTAATTTGCTAGCATTGGGAATTCACAGTGAAAAAGACAAAGTTCCTACCCTTAGGTACTAAACATTTCAATAGAAAAACATATATTAAACAGATTATCACATATATAAATAAAAGTCTTTAAAGAGCATGATAAATATTCTGAAGGAAACAAATAGGAAGCTGGGGTGATGTGTGAGATCTGTTTTGAATCAGATGGTAAGATAAGATTTGTCAGAAGTAATATTTAAACTGAATCTGAAGATCCATTAAATGCTGTTGTGAAGTTTGAAGAGTTCAGGAAATGAGCGTACTAGAATGAGGAAAAAAAAATACAAAGCCTCTAAAGGAAGAACTGGGCATGTTTAAGGGACAGAAAGTAGACTCTTAACTCTAGGAAAGAAACCAAGGGTTGCTGGAGGGGGCATTGGTGAAGGGATGGAGTGATGAGCATTAAGATTGCACTTGATCTAATGAGTACTAGCTGTTATATACAACTGAAGAATCATTCAATTCTACCCCTGAAACTAATAATACCCCATATGTTAACTATATTGAATTAAAACGTAAAAAAAGAAGAAGACAAGTGTAGCTAAAATTAAGTGAGCAAGGGGATGGGTAGCTGGTATAACATCCCTTCTTTTCTTCCTTCCTTCCTTCCTTCCTTCCTTCCTTCCTTCCTTCCTTCCTTCCTTCCCTCCACAAAACAGGTAAACACACACAAATGAGTATTTAATAAAGACACACAGAGAAAGATAAAGAGGCAGAAAGAGAACTTATTTTGGTACCAGGCATTGTTCTAGGCTTTTGGGATATATCAGTGAGTAAAAATGTCTTCATATTTATGAGGCTTATGTTATAGGGCAGGAACATAACCCATAAACATAAATCATATGGTATCTTTCTAAATAATAAAAGCATGGTAACAGGGATAAGGAAAGATAGGATAGGCACTTCAATTTTAAATAGGGTGATCAAAAAGGTTCTAACTGAGAATTTGGAATTTGAACAAGGATGGGAGAAGTATGTGAATATTTAGGAAAATAATATTCCAGGCAAAGGAGCTAAAGCAGGAGAATGTATCCTGTATTTGAAGAACACCAAGGAAGCCATATGGCTGGAGAGGAGTGAACCAAAAGAAGAAAAGCAGCAGATGAGCTCAGAGAGGAACAAGGCGTCAAATTGCATAGGTACTTCTTGAGTGTTGCAAGGATTTTAGCATTTTGTAAAATCTTTATTAAGATATAATTCACATGCTAGAATGTCACCATTTTAAATTGCACAATTCAATGGCATTTGGTGCATTGACTAAGATGTGCAAGCATCACCACTGATTCCAGAACATTTTCGTCATCCCAAAAAGAAATCCTATACACATTAGCCATTACTTCTCATTTTTCCTTACCCCCAGCCTCCAGAAACCATAAATGTACTGTCTCTATGAATTTCCCTATTCAAGACATTTTATGTAAGGGAAATCATACAAAATGTGGCTTCTTTAACAATGTAATGTTTTCAAGGTTTCTTATGTTGATTAATGTTTTATGACTGAATCATATGCCACTATATGGAATACCAAGTTTTATCTATTCATCCAGTCCTTCTCCCTATATTGTCAGAAATAATAAGCTTCAGGATGTAAATATACATGTATCTGCAAAACTAGAGAGATATGGGAACCCATAACACAGCAGTATATGAAGTTTCTAATTTCTCCAATTCTTAGCCAGTGCAACAAGCTGTTCCCCTACTTTATTACAGCCATCTTAGTGGACTAAAACTAGGGTCTCATTGTAGTTTTGACTTGCATTTTCTTAATAACTAATGATGTTGTGCATCTTTTTATGTGCTTATTTTTCACTTGTTTATCTTCTTTGGAGAAATGTATTTACAGAGCCTTCCCCCACTTTTAATGGGGTTATTTGTCTATTATTGAGTTGTAAGTGTCCTTTACATCTTCTTTATATAAATCCTTATTTGATATCTAATTTGAAAATATTTTTCCCATTCTGTGGGTTGCCTTTGTTTGTTAGTAGTACCCTTTGAAGCACAAATGCTTTTTAATTTGATGTGTGAAGCTTGTTGGGATTTTTGTGTGTGGCTTGTGATTTTGGCACCATATCTAATAAATCACTACCTAATATTTATGCCTATGTCACAAATATTTATACCAAAATATTTATGTCATAAATATTTATGCCTATGCTTGTTCTAAGAGTTGCAAAACTTTATCTGGCAATTAGGACTTTGGTCCTTTTTGTTTTTTCAAGTAGGTTCCACACCCAATGCAGGGCTCCAACTGAGATCAAGACCTGAGCTGAGCTAAGAGTCAGATGCTTTACCAACTGAGCCACCCAGGTGCCCCAGGACTTTGCTCCATTCTGAGTTAAATTTTGTATATGGTATGGGGGGGGTAAATTTCACCTTTTTGCATGTGCTCATCCACTTGTACCAACACCATTTGTAGAAAAGACTGTCATTCCCCCCACTGAATTGTCTTTGCATCTGTGTCAAACGTAAATTAACTGTAAATATATATTGGTCAATATGTCTACCCTTATACCAGTACCACACAGTCATTTTTTTTTATTTTTTTATTTGAGTATAGTTGACACACAATGTTGCATTAGTTTCAGGTGTACAACATAAGGATTCAACTTCTCTATATGTTATGCTGTGCTCACCACAAATGCAGCCATCACCTGTCACCACACAATAATTTTGCAATATCATTGACTCTGTTCCTTTTGTGCCTTTTATTCCCATGACTTATTTATTCCATAACTGGAAACCTATATCTCCCACTCACCTTCATCCATTTTGCTCATCCCCCCACCTCTCTCCCCTCTGGCAACCATCAGTTTGTCCTCTGTATTTACATGTCTGATTCGGCTTTTTGTTGGTTTATTTTTTTTTTAAGATTCCACCTAGGAGTAAAATCATATGGTAATTGTCTTTCTCAGTCTGCTTATTTCACTTAGCATAATACCCTCCAGGCCCATCCATGTTGTCTCAAATGGCAAGATCTCACTCATTTTTATGGCTGAGTAATATTCCACTGTATATATTTACACCACATCTTTATCCATTCATCTATCCATAAACATATGGGTTGCTTCTATTATCTTGGCTATTGTAAATAATGATGCAATAAACATAAGGGTGCATATATACCTTTGAATTAGTGTCTTCATTTCCTTTGGGTAAACACCCCCTAGTGGAATTACTGGATAATACAGTATTTCTATTTGTAATACTGTTTTCTACAGTTTCTGCACCAGTTTACATTCCCACCAACAGCACACAAAGGTTCCTTTTTCTTTGCTTCCTGTTAACACTTGATATTTCTTATCTTTTTTATTCTAGCCATTCTGAAAGGTGTAAGGTGATATCTCACTGTGACTTTGATTTGCTCTGAAGATTAATGATGTTGAGCATCTTTTCAGGTGTCTGTTGGCCATGTGCACATCATCTTTGCAAAAATGTCTTTTCAGATTTTCTGACCATTTTAATCAGATTATTTGGGGTTTTGGTGTTGAGTTATGCAAATTCTTTATATAGTTTGGATATTAGCCCCTTATCAGACGCATCACTTACAAATATCTTCTCCCATTCAGCAGGTTGCCTTCTAATTTTGTTGATGGTTTCCTTTGCTATGCAAAGCTTTTTATTTTGGTATAGTCCCAAAAGTTTATTTTTCTTTTTCTTTTGTTTCTCTTGCCTAAGGAGACATATTTAGAAAAATGTTGCTAACGTCAATGTCAAGGAAATTACTGCCTGTTTTTTTCTAGAGATTTTATGGTTTTATGTCTCATATTTAGGTCTTTGATTCATTTTTAGTTCATTTTTACGTATGGTGTATGAAAATGGTCCGGTTCCATTCTTTTGCATGTAGCTGTCCACTTTTCCCAGCACCATTTTGTTTCGTTATTCTTTTCTTCATTTTTCCACTTTAATTTTTTTATTGTGTTATCCCAGTACCATTTGTTAAAGAGACTATCTTTTCTCCACTGTGTATTCCTACATCTTTTGTCATAGATTAATTGAGCCTATAAAAGTGGGTTTATTTCTGGGGTGTCTATTCTGTTTCACTGACCTATGTGTCTCTTTTTGCGCCAGTAGCATACTGTTTCATTGTTACAGCTTTGTGGTATATCTTGATATCTGGGATTGTGATACCTCCAGCTTCATTCTTCTTTCTCAAGATTGCTTTGGATATTTGAGGTCCTTTGTGGTTTCATAAAAATTTTAGGATTACTAAAAAAAAAATTTAGGATTACTTGTTCTAGTTCTGTGAAAAATGCTGTTCATATTTTAATAGAAATTGCATTGAACCTGTAGATTGCTTTGGGTAGTATGGAAATTTTAACAATATTAATTCTTCTAGTCAGCAAGCATGGGAATCTTTCCATTTGTTTGTGTTGTCTTCAATTTCTTTCATCAATGTTTTACAGTTTTCCAATTATAATTCTTTCACCTCCTTGAATAAGTTTATTTCTAGGTATTTTATTCTTTTTGATGCAATCGTAAATGGAATTATTTTCTCAACTTCTTTTTCTTCTACTTTGTTATTAGTGTATAGATTCACAACCAATTTCTGTGCATTGATTTTGTAACCTGTAGCTTTACTGAATTCATTTATGATTTCTCATAGTTGTTTTGGTGGAAGCTTTTAGGAGGTTCAATTTATAGTATCATGTAATCTACAAATAATGAAAGTTTTATTTCTTCCTTACCAATTTGAATGCCTTTATTTCTTTTTCTTGCCTGACTGCTATGGCCAGGAATTCGAGTACATGGTTGAATTAAAGTGGTGAGACTGGACATTGTTAGCTTGTTCCTAATCTTAGAGGAAAGCTATCTGCCTCTCACCATCAAATGTGATGTTAGCTATGGGGTTTTCATATATGGCTTTTATTATGTTGAGGTAACTTCCCTCTAAATACAGTTTGCTTAGAGTTTTTATCATGAAAAGATACTGAATTTTGTCAAATGCCTTTTTACATCTATTGAGATGATCATATGATTTTTTAATCTGTTGTTTTCTTGATATGGCATCATGTTGATAGGTCTTTATTTCAATATTTTTTGTAGTTTTCATTAAGCAAGTCTTGCCATTCTTTTGTTAAATTTATTCCTAAGTATTTTATTCTTTTTATGCTATTTAATTGGAATTGTTTTCTTAATTTCATTTCTAATTGTTCATTGTTAGTGTATAGAAATAACATTGATTCCACATAGTAATCTTATATCCTGAAAACTTGTTGAAAGGGCTTATTAGTTCTGAGAGTTTTTTTCTGTGGCTTCTTTAGAATTTCCTTTATACAAGGTCATGATTCTATGAATAGAGAAATCTGTACTTCTTTTCTGATCTGGCTGGTTTTTTTTTTTCTTTTTCTTGCCTAACTTTCCTGGCAACAGTTGCAGTACAATGCTGAATAGAGTGGTAAAAGTAGAAATCCTGGTCATCTTCCAGGATCTTAGAGGGAAAGCTTTCAGGTTTTTTGTTTGTTAGTATATTTTAAGGATTTTGGAGTTATATCCAAAGGGGATACAAGTTTGTAGCTTTCTTTTGGTTTCTGTCTCATTTTTATTTCAGGGTAATATTAGCCCTATTGAATGATAGGGAATATTCCTTTCTCTTCTATTGTTGGAACAGTTTGTAAAGGATTACTGTTGATTATTCTTCAAAGTTTGGAGGATTTATGCAGTGAATCCATATGGGTATGGCTTTTACTTTGTGGAAAGATTTTTGACCATTAATTCAATTGCTTCACTTGTTTATTCAGATTTTCTCTTTCTTCTTGAGGCAGTTTGTGTGTTTCTTAAAATATATTCATTTCGTTTAATTTACTAAATTTTTGGCATACAATTATTAATAGTATTCCCTTATAATCATTCTTATGTTTCTAAGGTTGGCAGTGATATGCCAAATTCCATAATTCCATTCCTGATTTTCAAATTTTGAGTTTTCTTTCTTTCTTTTCCTTTCTCTTTCTTTCTTTCTCTCTCTCTATTTTTCTTTCTTTCTTTCTTTCTCTTTCTCTCTCTTTCTTTCTTTCTCTCTCTCTCTCTTTCTTTCTTTCTTTCTTTCTTTCTTTCTTTCTTTCTTTCTTCTTTCCTTCTTCTTCTCTCTGGTCAATCAAGGTAAGAGTTTATAGAATTTGGATCGTTCCAAAGAATAAACATTTGGTTTCAGTGAATTTCTTTATTATCTTTCTCTTCTCTATTTCATTTATTTTCATTCTAGCCTTTATTGCTTGTTTCTCAATGCTTGTTTTGAGTTTAGTTTTATCTTCAGTTTCTAGTTTCATAATGTAAAAGCTTGGGTTAATGACTTTAAATATTTCTCTTTTTAATATAGATGTGTATGGCTATCTTTTTAAAGCACTGATTTAGCCATATCTCATGAGTTTTTGGGGTTTCTTGTCTTCTCACTCATTTCAATGTACTTTCTAATTTACGTTGTCATTTCTTTATCGACCTATTGATTATTAAGAGCATTTAATTTCTATATATTTGGAAATTACTCTAGTTTGTTATTAATTTCTAATATTGCTCAATCATGATCATAAACATACTCAAATGGTTAAATTATTTCACATTTATTAACAGTTTTTGCATTCCCTAGTATACGATCTGTCTTGGAAATGTTTTATGTGCACTTGAGAGAAACGTTTACTCTTTTTTTTTTTTAAAGATTTTATTTATTTGACAGAGAGAAACACAGCCATAGAGGGAACACAAGCAAGGGGAGTGAGAGTGGGAGAAGCAGGCTTCCCGCGGAGCAGGAAGCCCGATGTGGGACTCGATCCCGGGTCTCCGGGATCATGACCCGAGCCGAAGGCAGTTGCCTAACCAACTGAGCCACCCAGGCGCCCCGAGAAACGTTTACTCTTTTGTTGTTGAGTACAGTGTTCAGTAAGATCTTGATAGATTCAATTAGTTTATAGTGTTGTTCAAGCCTTTTATTTTCTTGTTTATCTTCTGCCTAGTTGTTTTATCAGTGTTTGAAAACAGAGTATGAAAGTCTCCAACTATTATTGTTGAACTGCCCATTCCTCCCTTGAAATCTTCAATTTTTATTTTATGTATATATTTTTTTATTTTATGTATATTTTGACTTTGTTGTTAGATGTATTTATGTTTATAATTGTTATTTCTCCTTGATGGGTTGACACTTTCTTTTTTCCACATTTAAAATACTTGTATTTTTATTATTAAAATACTCTTGATATAAACACATACAATGATTAGGAAAAATAAGCAAAGGATGAATTACAGAGTGTTCGAATTCTTAAAAAGTACCAGTCAGGCCTGCCTCCCATCCCTCCACCACCCCAGGCTGCCCTTCTTCCCTACCTCAGTCTCCATTCTCCATTTAAATATAAATGAGCCACATTCTGTTTAATGGTCTTTTGAGAAACCCGGCCAGAACTCCTGTGTTATATTATCTTTTCCTCTCAGAGTAAAATTTCTCCGAATTCCTATGGTAAGAATAGTTCTGAAGGAGGTTTGTTTCCTGACCAAGCACAAAAACAGGGACTCAATCACTGGGCTTCCTGCTGGAGTCAAGATTGAGATAGAATTCTAAAAATTAGCCAAGTGACATATTTTGGTTTGGGTGACATTAAATCCATGATTTGTGAAAGAAAAAAAAAAGTATAAATGAGCCATCTCTGCTTTCAACTAACTTCCTTCTCTTTCCTCAAATTTTTTAAAAGTCCCCCTGGGGAGTTTCAAATCATCCCTTCCAGCCACCACTCTCTCTCTTTTTTTTAAATAAAGCTCGATGTTTATTTTATTTCATAACCTATCCCCATCCCTTTTTAAGGATACTTTCCCTTAGAATCTGGAAAGTATGCCTTTTGAAAGCTCTTGGGGTTAAAATGTAAATATCTCTGAGTCCAAAGGGGTAGATATAGAACAGAGAGATGCAAATTGTTTTATCTTAATTGCCTATTTCTTTATCTTTTCTTGGTTTATTGTGCATGCTGGCTTTATAAAACTTTAATTAGGAATCTCTTTAGATCATTACTGTCATCGATCATGTTAATATTCTGAGAGAGAAAAAAATTCCCTGCTTAACTGTTATTTAAAATGTGGCAGCATATAATACCCTTTAAAATACGTTGAGGGAAACAAATCAATTTTCATCACTTTTTTTTTGTATGTCAAAACAAAGCTGAGGCCAATTTCATGTTCAGACTAAAAACTAAGGAAATAATTTTCTAATTTGATTATCTCATAGATGTATTTCTTTTTTTCTCTCTCATAGGTGTATTTCTTTTTAAAAGTTTTTTTTATTGGGAGCACCTGGGTGGCTCAGTGTTTAAGCCTCTGCCTTTGGCTCAGGTCATGATCTTGGGGTCCCGGGACTGAGCCCCGCATCAGGCTGCCTGCTCAGCAGGAGGCCTGCTTCTCCCTCTCTCACTCCTGCTGCTTGTGTTCCCTCTCTCCCTGTGTTTCTCTCTGTCAAATAAATAAAATCTTTTAAAAAATTTTTTTATTAACATATAATGTATTACTTGTTTCAGGGGTACAGGTCTGTGATTCATTCATCTTACACAATTCACAGTACTCACCATAGCTCATACCCTCCCCAATGTCCATCACCCAGCAACCCCATCCCTCCCACTTCCCTCCACTCCAACAACCCTCACTTTGTCTCCTTCTCTGGTTTCATCTTCTTTCATTTTTCCCCACTCTTTCCCTATGATCCTCTGCCTTGTTTCTCAAATTCCACATATCATTGACATCATGTGATAATTGTCTTTCTCTGATTGACTTATTTTGCTCAGATAATAGCCTCTAGTTCCACCCACATCATTGCAAATGGCAAGATTTCATTTTTTGATGGCTGCATAATATTCCACTGTGTATATATACACCACATCTTCTTTATCCATTCATCTGCTGATGGATACCTAGGCTCTTTCCACAGTGTGGCTATTGTGGACATTGCTGCTATAAAAATTGGGGTGCACGTGCACCTTCAGATCACTATATTTGTATCTTTGGGGTGAATTCGGTTGACACTTTCATCACTACAAAATGTTCTTTGTCTATAGTAATAACGTTTGTTTTAAAGTCTACTTTGCCCAATATTAGTTTAGGTTCACTAGTTCTATTTTGGGTAATATTGGCATGGTGTATACATTTTCCAAACATTTATTTTCAATACAGTTGTGTTTTTGAATCTTAAGTGAGTCTCCTGTATACAGGCAGTATATGGTTGTATTATGTTTTGATTTTTTTCTAAATCCCTTTGTCTAATTTCTTACTTTTGATTTGCCAGTTTGATCCATGCACATTTAATGTTATTATTGATAAGGTAAGACCTTGATATGTCATTTGCTATTTCTCTTCTGTATGACTTAAATCTTAGTTGTTCCTTTATTCCTGCATTATTTTCTTTTGTGTTAAATATAAATTTTCTTATATCTCATTTTAAATCAATTGTTCCTTTTAATACATTTTTTGAGTAATGTACTTAATGATGGCTTTAGGAGTTAGAATTAACATCTTAATGTATAACAATCTAGTTTGGATTGGTAACACTTAAATTTCAACAGTATAAATAAACTCTGCTCTTATATACAACTCAGTTCCTTCGCTCTTCATTTGTAATATTGTTGTCATACAAATTATATTTTATACCTTATAAGTCCATAAACATACTCTTGAAATTATTTCTAACTCTTTAAAAGAGTTTGAGTATTGGAGTGATCTGACTTACATCTTAAAAGGGTTACTCTGAATGTTGTAGGAAAAATTTATTTTAATGGAGCAAGGGTAGAAGCATAGAGATTACTTAGAAGGATACTGTAAAACCCCAGGTAAAAGATGATGGTGGTTTAAACAAGGTGAAAATCAAAGTGGTGAAAAGTGACAGGGTTTTTGAAATATCTGGAGGAGAAGGGTCCCCAGGATTCAATGATGAATTGGATGAGGGATGTGAAGAAAGAGTTAAGGATGACTCAGATGTTTATACTCTAAACAACTGAAGATAGGGGCTAATGGAAATAAGGGATACTAGGGGATATTTTGGAGAGAGGAAGTATAGAGAGCAAAATTTCAGTTTTTCACATGTTAATTTTGAAATGCCCATTAAACAAAAAAGAGACAATTTCAGTTAAATGCATGAGTCTGGAGTTCGGGGAAGAGATGTGAATTGAAAATGTAAATATGGAAATTGTCAACATATAGACATATAGAGTATATTTAAAGCCGTGGGACTGGATGAGATCACCAAGAGATAAGCAGCTACAGAAGACAAAAAAAAAAAATCCAAGAACTGAGACCTGAGGAACTCCAAACTTGAGAGGTAATGGAGAAAAGAACCTGCGAATGTACCCCTCGGTGGCTCAGTTGGGTAAGTGGCCAGCTCTTGATTTTAGCTCATACCATGATCTTGGGATCCTGGGATGGAGCCTTGTGTTAGACCCCATGCTCAGTGGGAAGTCTGCTTCTCTCCCCTGCCCCCTCCCCGCTCATGCTCACTCGCTCACTCTCTCTCAAATAAATAATCTGGAAAGAAAGAAAGAAAATAAAATGAAAAAAATATTGAAATAGAGTGGCCAGTGAGTTATAAAGCAAATCAGGGGAGTGTGCCATCCTAGAAAAAAAAAAAGCAAAGGTTATCAAGAGAAAGATCAACTGCCAAATGCTGATGATAGGCCAAGTAAAATGAGAATAGAGGACTGACCAGAAAACTGACATTTTCCATGAAGTAAAATTCAGATAGATATTACTTTCCATTTTATAAATAGATTACTGAGAGAGTAAGTAATTGTTCCCAAGGTTACACAGACCCATCCCCGAGACTGAGATATGTGTTATATTAGAAACCACAGATAACTGTACATTCTTGCTTTTGTTTATAAATACTTCTGCACATTTTATCCTGTGAGATATGTCATACAAATATTATTTTTTGCTTTTGAATTTTTTTTAAAAAAAGAACCAATTTGGAATCTGGCTTGAAGGATCAGAAAATAGAGCTGGGACTTGCCAAGGTGGCTAGAAATTGAAGGAAAAAAATCCCTAAAATAAGAGTATCATGGAGAGGTGAGTCCCAATTTTTATGTACAAACTCGCTTCAAATACTTAAATGACCCTTGAACTGTGCATTTACAGAAAAAATAAGAAAACTGAGATAAAGCAGCTGAAATAAAGCTGAAAAGTTGGAACAGACATTTTAGAAGTTGCTTACCTTAAGGGAGAAAGACTCTGGAGACTGAATTCCACCAAGTTAGAAAACATTTGTAAATATCTTGTGCTTTCTACTAAAATTCTCAAAGTACCATGCCTTAGGAATAAAGACTATGTCCAAGGATTAAAGATTTACCCCAAGACTAGGGGTAATACAGAATCAGACTCCAACTAACAAAGTAAAATGAGGGCTCCAAAAGTTCAAGATGATTAGCTTATAATTTGTCATTTAAAACAGAAATCAAAATGTCCTTAGGAGGAAAATGAAAGAATCAAGAATCTCTACAAAATATCATCATTAGTATCCACTATGCAATCAAATACTGCTAGATATGTGAATAAAGGGAATGTAATATGAATTTATAAGAAAAAAGTGAGAAGAGGGATACCTGTGTGGCTCAGTTGGGTAAGCATCTGCCTTTGGTGCAGGTCATGATTCCAGGGTCCTTGGATCAAGTCCCACATCAGGCTCTTGGCTCAGCAGGGAGCCTGCTTCTCCTTCTGCCCCTCCCCCCACTCATATCTTTTGTCTCCGCCTCTCTCTCTGACAATCAATAAATAAAATCTTTTTTCAAAAGAAAAGAAAAAAGTGAGTAGAAATAAAGATCATAATCATCCAAATGTTGAAATAGCAGGGAAGAATAATTTTTAAAAGCTATCAAAAATATGTTCAAGGCATTTACACTATTCCTAAGAACGGTTAATCAAACTGATTAACATAAACTGCTATGTTTACTACATGAGCCTTTGAAATATTCCTAGTTGTTCAAGTGTGAACAGACTTTCATATAGTACAGATAAGTTTTTTCATAACACCCCCCCAAAATGTTCAAAGTCTCAAAAGAAAAAGTGGTCAAAATAAGTAGACAAATGGGGGCACCTGGGTGGCTCAGTGGGTTAAAGCCTCTGCCTTCAGCTCAGGTCATGATCTCAGGGTCCTGGGATCAAGCCCCACGTCAGGCTCTCTGATCAGCAAGGAGCCTGCTTCCTCCTCTCTCTCTGTCTGCCTCTCTGCCTGCCTGTGATCTCTCTCCCTGTCAAATAAATAAATTTTTTAAAAAGATTTAATAAGTAGACAAATGGGTATCCCAACATGGAATTTGAAACTATGACAAAGAATCAAACGGAAATTCTAGAATTGAAAAGTATGCTACTTGAAGTGAAAATTCAATGGCTTGGAGATGGTACCAGAAAATGGTCAACAAAGTTGGAGACAGAGTAATAAAATTATTCAAAAAGGTGGAGTCTATGCATTTGAAAACCACTAAAAATAATAAAAGAAATATAGCTAAAAAACCAAAAGCAAAATTAAAAACTGAATTCTAAAATACTTGAATAATCCCAAAAAAAGTTATTAAGAGAGGACCAAAGGGAAAAGAATTTTTAAAAGGTGACAAAATAACAATGAAATAATAAAATGAGCTACATATCAATATCAATAATCACATTAAACACAAGTATTAAACACTCAAACGGCAGAGATTTTCAGAATAGAAGCAAAACCCAAGTATATTTAGTTTATAAGAAAAATGTTGGGCCAGCAGGACCAGGAAACTGAAGAAGCCATAAAATGGCAACCAACTGGTTATCTTGGGACATTCTCAGAATGTTGTTACAGTGAATGAGCCAAAACTCAATCTCCCCTAAATATGCAACACTCCCCAGACATCACATCACCCCCAGGACCTCACCCCCTGTTGCCTAGAAACTCCTGCCTAAAATCCCCCAGAAACCCCACCCTTACCCCAACTGATAAAAATAAGTGCCGCCAACCCCACCACGTGACTTCCCTGGCCCTCCTCTCTGCTGGACCAGGGAACCTGGTCTGAGAGTGCCTCCATTAAAGCCTGCCTAAACCACTTGCTGCGCCTGGTACTCTCGTTTACTCGTTCTCTCTGCCATTCGTCCTCACCAATGCTTTTGGTGCTGAAACCCAGGAGGAAACTGAGGCTCCAACTCTCTTTACCTGACTGCAAAAACCTTACAAAAAGCATTTTAAATATATAGACAAAGATAGGTCAAAATATATAGACAAAGATAGGTCAAAGGATAGGTTATAAAAGCATACAAATGCAAAACTATAGTTAAGAAAACTAAAGTGGCCATAATACCAGAGAAAATAGATTTCAAGACCAAAAGTGTTAACAGAGCTAAAGAAAGATATTTCATAAAAACAGCTCAATTAATCAGAAAGAAATAGCAATCATAAATATATTTGTGTCTAATAGTGGAATTTCAAAATACCTGAAGTAAAATTTGACAAAATTGAAGGGAGAAAGAGGCAATTTCACAATCATGGTTGGAAATTTTGACAGTCCTTTCTCAGCAATTGATAAGCCAACTAGACAAAAACAATTAGCAAATAGAAAATCTGTACAGCACTATAAATATCTTCACCTAATTGATATTTATGGAACAATAATCCATATAAATGCAATATTCATTCTTTTCACTAGAATTTTGTGTGTGCTGTGGTATAAAACAATAAATTTTAAAAGATTAAAATCATGTAGTGTTTTTTCTGGCACCAACAGAATTAAACATCAATAATAATACTTATCAATAATAAGAAGATATCTAGGAAGGACCCAAATATTTGGAAATTAAGTAACATAATTCTAAATAAACCAAGGGTCATAAAAAAACACAAATGAAATAGGAATATATTTTAAATGGAATCATAATTAAAATACAACTTAACAAAATTTGCAGGAGCGACTAAAGCAGTTTATAAGTAAATTTGTAAACCAAAATCCAATTTACAAAAATATCAATAAAATTGACAAATATATATCTAGACTGCTTAAGAAAAATGAAAAAAATAACCATCAGGAATAAGAGAAGGGACATAATTATACTTCTGAAATAATAAAAAAGAATAAAGAGATTTCACCCCCAAAAATTTGATAATTTAGATGAAATGTACAAAGGTACAAATTAACAAAATTAATCCAAAAAAGAAATTGATCTCTGAATAGTTTTATACCAATTAAGACAATTGAATTAGTGGTTTAAAATTTTCCAACAAAAACAAAAAAACTCCGTGACCCCAAAAAAGAAATGGTAATTATGTGACCTGATGGAAGTGTTAGCTAAAGCTACAGTGAAAATCATATTGCAATATATAAACACATCTAGTCAACACTCTGTACACGTTAATGTTATATAATGTTATATGTTCATTATATTTCAGTAAAGCTGAAAAGAGAAAAAAATCCAGGATCAAAAATTTTTTTTGGCAAATTCAACCAAACTTTTAAGAGGAAAAGCAATCAATGCTATAGAAACTCTTCCAAAAGATAGAAGAACTCAAAATACTTTAAAAGTATTTTTATAATTATTACACTGATAATAAAATCACACTACAAGGGAAAACAAGAGATCAACATCCCCCAAAAATATAGATACAAAAATACTCAAAAAGGGGCAAATTGAGACTTGAGTGTGATGTGCGGGCCCATGGGAACTCAGTCCCTCCTGAGTGGGTGTGCACCACAGACTCTCTGGGCAGAGACAAGGTCGCACGACCCAAAATCAGTTGTGGATTCCATGGCACGGGAGCAAAATGACAAGCGGGGGGCTACAGGCGCCAATCTGACCTGCGGCTAGGGGCGCCAGGTTGTGACAAACGGCCAAGGAGGAAGTTACAGGGAGAGGCTGTGAGCCCCAAATGAACCAGAGGGTTGCTAGCTAAAGGCTCTCTCTGAGAAGGAGGCCTGGACGCAGAAATCTAGCTCTGGACTGACTTCCTGAAAAGCTGCAAAAAGCTGCAAAAGAACAAATCCTCCAGAGAACTAAAGCCCGAAAACCTGGTTGCCATGGAGCCCAGCCCCTAGGAAAGGGGTGGAGAGACCCAGCCCAGGTAGAAGGGACTGAAAAACAGTGCGGCAGGCCCCTCCCAGAAGGCAAGCCAGAAGAACATGAGGACAACACCAAAACTGTAAAACCCCCCAACATCAGGGGAAAGGCAATATATTAAGCTCCTAGTAGTACCCCAAAAGCTGTACGCTTTGTAGATACAGCTTTTTGTTTTATTTTCTTTTTTAAATTTTTTCTATTTTTACTTCTAACGTTTCCACTTTAAATTTAAAAATTCATTCTCACAGTTTTTCCTCTTTTAATTTTAACCCATTTATTATTACAACGTGATACTTAATGCAACACTCCATAATAACTTTTTATCTTGAATTTTTTTCAAACACATACCTGTGTTTTCTGTTGTTGCTGTTGTTGTTGCTTCTCATTTGTTTTTTCTGTTTTTTTCTTTCCTCTCTCTTCTTTCTTTTATTCTTTTTTCTTTTAAATATACATATAGTTATAAGCTTCAAGTTAATTCTGCATTCCTATTCAATACTACCCCTATATACAAACCAGTTCTAATCGCCCTATATCTTTAGAAAGTGAACTCCTCTAACAATAATAATAAGACAAACCCAGGAGGATCTGAAATACTTTCCTTGCCCACAACAATGGTTTGCACTCACCTTCCCTCCCTATTCTATCAGTGTTTCTGTGTAATTGTTTTAGCCTTTGTAATATATAAATACTAGTCTTGAGGGTCATTCAGCTTGGGCGTACCTTTTTGATCTCTTCAACTTTCCTTTACTCTTGATGATCTTTTTCTTTACTCTGTTGTAGTTTTGCACCATATAAATCCTACCATTGGGGCCCACTCTGCAGGGTTTTTTTTCTTGCTTCCTTTCTCTTCTTCTCTCTCTGTTTTCTTTCTTTTTCCTTTTCAGTGGTGACTTCTGATTGTTCTGAAACCTTCCATCAAACAATTCACCTGGATACTGGCTGATATATTCAGCTATATATCTCCTCAACCACTCCTCACCAAAATGACTCAGAGGAGGAACAACCGACAGAATAAAAACCCAGAGACTGCAACTCCTGTCACAGAATTACTGGAAATGAACATAAACAATATGACAGAAATGGAATTCAGGATAGCAATTGTCCAAGCAATGGCTAACTTGGAAAAGAACATTAGTCTCAAGATAGAAGCTCTAATGACAGAAGTGAAAGGCGAGGTTAGAAAGCCTATTAATGAGTTTTGCAAGCTAATTTAAAGATGCTAACAGCTAGAGTAAGTGAAGCTGAAGATCATATTAGTGATTTAGAAGACGCATGGATTAAGAAGGAGGAGCAAGAGAAGTCATGGAACAAACAGCTAAAATCCCATGAAAATAGAATCAGGGAAATAAATGATGCCATGAAACACTCTAATATCAGAATTATTGGAATCCCCAAAGGAGTTGAGAGGGAGAGAAGCCTAGAAGATATAGTTGAACAAATCATGGATGAAAATTTCCCTAATCTTGGGAATGAAACAAATCTTCATGTCCTAGAGCAGAGATGACACCTCTCCCACAAGATCAATGAGGCCAGAAAAACCTCCAGGCACATAATTATGAAATTCATGAATCATAAAATGAAAGAATATATCTTAAGGGCAGCTAGGGGGAAGCGATCCCTTACCTATAGAGGGAGGACCATCAGAATCACATCAGACCTATCCACAGAAACCTGGCAAGCCAGAAAGGGCTGGCAAGACATATTCAGGAAATTACATGAAAAAAAATGTGGAACAAAGGATAATGTACCCAGGAAGGTTGACTTTCAGAATGGAAGGAGAAATAAAGAGCTTCCTGGACCGCCAAGGTCTAAAAGATTATGCAATCACCAAGCCAGCACTACAAGAAATATTAAGAGGGGTTCTATAAAACAGAAACAAACCCAAGAGTGACACAGAACAGAAATTTACAGAGGTAATCTATAAAAACATGAACTTCACAGGCAACATGATGTCAATAAAGACATATCTATCAATAATCACTCACAATGTGAATGAACTAAATGTGCCAATAAAAGGGCACAGTGTTGCAGACTGGATAAAATGACAGGACCTGTCTGTATTCTGTTTAAAAGAGACACACTTTGAATCTAAAGACACTTCCAGATTGAAAATGAGGGGATGGAGGACCATCTTTCATGCCAATGAACCTCAAAAGAAAACTGGAGTAGTGATTCTTACATCAGAGAAATTGGGTTTTAATCTAAAGACTGTAGTCAGAGACACGGAAGGATGCTACATCATTCTAAAAGGGTCTATACACCAAGAAGATCTAACAATTGTAAGTATTTATGCCCCCAACATGGAAGCAGCCAAATAACAAGCCAACTGTTAAACAAAATAAAGAATCACATTGATGCAAATACATTAATTGTAGGAGATCTTAACACACCACTGTCAGCAATGGACAGATCATCTAAACAGAAAATCATCAAAGAAACAAGAGCCTTGAATGACACATTGGACCAGATAGATCTCATAAATATATTCAGAACATTCTACCCTAAAACAGCAGAATACTCATTCTTCTCGAGTGCACATGGAATTTTCTCCAGAATACACCACATACTAGGTCACAAATCAGGGCTCAACCGATACCAGAAGATTGAGATGATTCCCTGCATAGTCTCTGACCACAATGCCCTGAAACTGGAACTCAACCACCATAAAAAGTTCAGAAGAAAACCAAACACTTGGAAGCTAAAGACTATCCTGCTCACGAATCTGTGGATCAACCAGGAAATCAAAGAAGAACTTAAACACTTCATGGAAACCAATGAGAATGAAGACACATCGATCCAAAACCTATGGGATACAGCAAAGGCAGTCCTAAGGGGGAAATACATATCCATCCAAGCCTCACTCAAAAAAACTGAAAAATCCCGAATACACCAATTCTCATTACACCTTAAAGAAATGGAAAATCAACAACAAATTAAACCAACCCCCCACACAAGACAGGAAATAATTAGGATTAGAGCAGAGATGAATGAATCAGAAACTAGAGATACAGTAGAACACATCAACGAAACTAGAAGCTGGTTCTTTGAAAGCATCAATAAGATCGATAAACCATTGGCCAAACTAATCCAAGAGAAAAGGGAGAAGACCCAAATTAATAAAATTATGAATGAAAGGGTAGAAATCACCACTAACACCAAGGAAATAAAAATAATCATCAGAAATTACTACCAACAGTGATATGCCAATAAGTTTAACAACCTAGAAGATATGGATACATTCCTAGAAACCTATAAACTTCCAGGACTGAAACAGGAAGAAATTGACAACTTGAATAGACCTATATCTAGTAACGAGATTGAAGCAGTGATCAAATACTTCCCCAAAAACAAGAGTCCAGGACCAGACAGATTCCCTGGGGAATTCTACTAAACATTTAAAGAAGAAATAACACATATTCTCCTGAAGCTCTTTCAAAAAATAGAAATGGAAGGAAAACTTCCAGACTCTTTCTATGAAGCCAGCATTACTTGAATCCCCAAACCAGACAAAAACCCCATCAAAAGGAGAACTTCAGACCAATATCTCTGATGAATATGGATCCCAAGATTCTTAACAAGATCCTTGCTAACAGGATCCAACAATACATTAAAAAGATTATCCACCATTACCAGGTGAGATTTATCCCAGGAATGCAAGAGTGGTTCAACACACACAAATCAATCAAAGTGATACAACAAATCAATAAGAGAAGAGAGAACCACATGCTACTCTCAATTGATGCAGAAAGGTCATTTGACAAAATACAACATCCGTTCCCGAGTAAAACTCTTCAAAGCATAGGGATACAGGAAACATTGCTCAACTTCATAAAATCAATCTATGATAAACCCACAACGAATATCATTCTCAACAGGGAAAAACTGACAGCCTTCCCTCTGAGGTCAGGAACAAGACCAGGATGCCCACTCTCACACCTACTGGTCAACATAGTGTTAGAAGTCCTAGCAACAGCAATCAGACAACAGAAAGAAATAAAAGGTATTCAACTTGGCAAAGAAGAAATCAAACTATCTCTCTTTGCAATGACATGTTACTCTATGTGAAAAACCCAAAAGACTCTACCCCCAAACTACTAGCACTCATACAACAATTCGTTACTGTGGCAGGATACAAAATCAATGTACAGAAATCAGTTATGTCTTATACACCAACAATGAAAATATAGAAATGGAAATCAGAGAATCACTTCCATTTACTATAGCACCAAAGACCATAAGATACCTAGGAATAAACCTAACCAAAGAACTTAAGGATCTGTACCAAAAGAACTATAGAACACTCATTTAAGAAATGGAAGAAGACAAAAAAATGGAAGAGCATTTCATGCTCATGGATTGAAAGAATAAACATTGTGAAAATGTCTATACTGCCCAGAGCAACCTATACTTTCAATGCCATCCTGATCAAATTCCCACCAACATTTTTCAAAGTGCTGGAATAAACAATCCTAAAATTTATATGAAACCAGAAAAGACCTAAAATTGCTAAGGAAATGTTGAAAAAGAAAAACAGAGCTGGCGGCATCACGTTACCTGATTTCAAGCTTTATTACAAAGGTGTGATCACCAAGACAGCATGGTACTGGCACAAAAACAGACAAATAGACCAATGGAACAGAGTAGAGTCCAGATATGGACCCAGAACTTTATGTCTTCGACATAGCAGGAAAAAATATCCAGTGGAAAAAAAGACAGTTTCTTCAATAAATGGTGCTGGGAAAATTGGACAGCTGTGTAGAAGAATGAAACTAGACCATTCTCTCACGCCACACACAAAGATAAACTCGAAATGGATGAAAGACCTCAACGTGAGGCAGGAATCTATAAAAATCCTAGAGGAGAACGTGGGCAGTAACCTCTTTGACATCGGTCACAGCAACTTCCTTCAAGACACGTCTCCAAAGGAAAAGGAGACAAAAGCTAAAATGAACTTTTGGGACTTCATTAAAATAAAAAGCTTCTGCACAGCACAGGAAACACTCAACAAAACAAAGACGCAACCCATGGAATGGGAGAGAATATTTGTAAATGACACTAATGACAAAGGGCTGATATCCAAGATCTATAAAGAACTCCTCAAACTCAACAACCAAAATAAAGATCACCACATTTTAAAAAAATGGGCAGGAGACATGAAGAGTCACTCCTCCATAGAAGACATACAAATGGCTAACAGACACATGAAAAAATGTTTGTCATCACCAGCTATCAGGGAAAATCAAATCAAAACCACACTGAGATACCGCCTTACACCAGTCAGAATGGCCAAAATTAACAAGACAGGAAACAATAAATGTTGGAGAGGTTGTGGAGAAAGGGGGACCTTCTTACACTGTTGGTGGGAATGCAAGTTGGTGCAGCTGCTTTTGAAAACAGTGTGGAGATTTCTTTAAAAATTAAAAATAGAGCTACCCTATGACCCTGCAATTGCACTACTGGCTATTTACCCCAAAGATACAGATGTACTGAGAAGAAGGGCCATATATACCCCAATGTTCATAGCAACAATGGCCACAATCGCCAAACTGTGGCAAGAGCCAAGGTGCCCTTCAATAGATGAATTGATAAAGAAGATGTGGTCCATCTTCCATTATTACAATTCCAATATATTCCAATATTACACCTCCATCAGAAAGGATGAATACCCAACTTTTGTAGCAACATGGACTGGATCGGAGGAGATTATGCTGAGTGAAATAAGCCAAGCAGAGAAAGTCAAGTATCATATGGTTTCACGTACTTGTAGAGCATAAGGAGTAATATGGAGGGCAGTAAGAGAAGGAAAGGAACTGGGAAGTGGGACAAATCGGGGAGGGAGATGAAACATGAGAGACTTTGGACTCAGAACCAAACTGAGGGTCTTTGATGGGAGGGGTGGTGAGATAGGTGAGCCTGGTAGTGGGTAGTGGGTATTGAGGGCACAAATTGCATGGAGCACTGGGTGTGGGGCATAAACAATGAATCTTGGAACACTGAAAAAATAAAATAAAAGGCTTAGATGAGTTATGAAAAAAAAGAGTACAGAGTAATGTATAGCACTGTTGAATCATATTATATACCTGAAACTCATATAACACTCTGTTTAGTACACTTAAATAAAAAAAACCAAATGAAACACATATCAAAAACAAAAGACCTAGTATAGCCAAACAACTCTGAAAATGAAAATAAATTAAGGATGACTCACACCACCTGATTTTAAGACTTGCTCTAAAGCTATATTTAGAGCAGCATTGCTTTAAATATAAATAAATAAATATAAACAGAAAAATGGATCAGAATACAGAGTCCACAACTGGAGCCACACTTATAAAGGCTATTAAATTTTAACAAAGATTGCAAGGTAATTTAGAGGGAGAAGGAAAAGCAGACTCCCCACTGAGCCAAAGGCAGATGCTTAACCCACTGAGCCACCCAGGTACCCCCATTTGCTTTTTTTGAGGTTCCACCTAGGAAAGCAATCATGTGGTATTTGTCTTTCTCAGTCTGACTTATTTCACTTTGTATAATACCATCTAGGTCCATCCAAATTGTCACAAATGGCATGATCCCGTCCTTTTTTTAATGGCTGTGTAATATTGTGTTTATATATTCCACATCTTCTGTACCTATCAGTGGATACTAGGCTGTTTCCATATCTTGGCTACTGTAAATAATGCTGCAATAAACATCAGAGTGTATATATCTTTTTAAATTCATGTGTTCATTTTCTTTGGGTAAATACCCTTGTATACAGTTGCTGGGAATGTAAATTAGGATAGCCACTGTAGAAAACAGTATAGAGGTTCCTCAAAAAGTCAAAGATCAAAATACCATATGATCCAGTAATTTCAAAATAGTTTTTAAAAAACCAGTGATACATAAAGAGTGCACGTGTTGTGATGAGCACTGGTTGTTATACACAACTAATAAATCAATGAACAATATATTAAAAACTTATGATCTACTATAAAAAATAGAAACCTAATAAAAACAAACAAACAAGAAAACATAGTGAGATACTACCACACACCCATAAGAATGGCTAAAATAAAAAATACCAACAACACCAATTTTTGGCAAGGTGCGAAGCAACAGGAACTCATATATTGCTGATGGGCAGGTAAAATTTTACACACAATTTCAAAAAAAAACTGAAAACTTAAAAAACTTAGAGCTATATCTAACTGACCCAGCCACTAGACTCCTAGATATTTGCCAACGAGAACTGAGAACATATGTTCACAAAGTGACTTGTACATAAATGTTTATAGCAGCATTATTCAACATAGTCCAAAATCAGAAATAAATCAAATTCTATCAGTATAAGAATAGGTAAACCAACTGTGGTATATTCATATCATGGACATTCCTCAGTGATAAGAAACAACTAATACATGCATGCAACAACATGGATAAATATTGAAATGTTAAGTACAAGAAGCTGGATACAAAAAAGTGCATATTGTATGCTTTTATGTATATGAAGTTTAAGAGCTGGCAAAGCTTATCTGGGGCAAATGGAAAACAGTACAGTGACTGCCAGTTGCAGTAGAGATTGGCTGAAAGGTAATACAAGAGAATTTGGGGGCACTGTAGAAATATTCCATATCTTTACTGAGGTTGTGGTTACATAGGTATATACATTTTTCATAATTCATCAGTTTTACACTTAAAATATGTGCATTTCATTATATAGAATTTTCACTTTGATTAAAAAAGAAGAAAAAGACCCCTGGGTGGTGCAGTTGGTTAAGGCATCCAACTCTTGGTTTCAGTTCAGGTCATGATCTTAGGGTCATGGGATCAAGCACCACATTAGGCTCCATGTTCAGTGCAGAGTCTTCCTCTCCCCCCCCCTTTGTGTTCACATGCTTGCTCTCTTTCTGTAAAAATAAATAAATAAATATTTTAAAAAGGAAAACGTATGTTTTAGAAAGCAGAGTCAAATGGTTTCCCAGTTTTGTGTCGAGTTCATGCATGTGCCTTAGGAGCTAGATCTCGCTGTCTCAGCAAACATCGTTATACTAGGCAACTGATACCCCAACAACAAAAATGGACAATTCCATACTCTAGGCACTTCAATCCAATCAATCCAATCCCACTTCAGTCCAATCCCAGGTTTATGAAAAGCCAATCCATTGTGTTTTCTAGTTTCCCTTCTCTCTTCAGGTGCAGATCTCAGATGTGTTTCCAACTCATAAGCGCGGGAGTTCTCCACAGAATGCCTCAACTTTACTTTCCAACTTATCCAAGTCATATCTCCAAAAGCAAGAATTATAAATATATTTCCACCACCTTGTTGGGTTTATGTCTGATGCAAAATCCAAATAGGAACTGTCAATCTTCTGCTGGAGAAGTAAAACAGTAAGACAGGCACAAGTATTATACCTCAGGGTTTACCCTATCTTGTAATATAACTAACAGGGTCTTTTTTTTTACCTACTTTACTTTAATGACAAAAGATCTTGGTGTTCAAAATTGCTATTGTCCAAGCATCCCCTAATATAGCTTTAGTCCCGGGAGTTGCAGAGGTCCTAAGAATTGCAGTTGCAGCTGTCTACAAATATCTCCAATACTATGATATGCCAACTCAACAGAAAATTGATGGTATACTCTCAGAACTACCTCATACTTCATAAAGTATTTATATTTGCAGCTACCACTACTACTATATCCTCTCATCTTGTGAACTTGAGGAAGAAATCTGCTTCTTAATAATAATAGTAGCTACTACTTACTGAACATTTTAATCAGGCAGCACTGTGCATTTTTTAAAGATTTTATTTATTTATTTGACAGAGAGAAACACAGCTAGAAAGGGAACACAAGCAGAGGGAGTGAGAGAGGGAGAAGCAGACTTCCCGCCGAGCAGGGAGCCCAATGCGAGGCTGGATCCTGGGTCTCTGGGATCATGACCTGAGCCGAAGGCAGTCGCTTAACCAACTGAGCCACCCAGGCACCCCAGCAGTGTGCATTGTTTTATTTTATTCTGAAACAACCCTATTAGATAAGTATGACTATAATAACATCCATTTTCCAGATGAAGAAACTGAGATGCACAGAAGTGACAGAGCTGGGAATTCAACTCAGGATCATTTGACAATAAAGCTCTCGCTCAAACACTAAGCTATGCTGCTTTCTTGCTAAATCTTTTTCAGGCCTGTAGCTTGGGTTTGCTTACAAAGGGAGTTTGAGCCATGAATACAGCTTCTGACATGTTATAGTAAATTCACCCCTGCATGATGACAGGAGAAAAGGGGGCATATGATCACAGTTATAAAATTGTTTCAAGATAAGTAAGGAGGGAGGATCACTAGGAGAATCTAGTTATCAAAATATTTACCTGGACAGTCTCTGTAATCATTGTAGTGCAGGCAAGGGAAATAATGAGTCATCACCCAGGGATCCTGTCCTTTGAGTATTCAAAAGAGAAGAACTTCTTGGCAGTTAAATTTATAGCCATTAAATGCTTTCATTGCAATGCTTGTTTTCTTTTTCAAGCCATTAATTGCAGTTGGAAATATTAAGGAACCTCAAGGCAAATTGTTCAGCTTTGATGGGAATCTGGTGTGACTGGCCAAGTGTTACAGAAGGCAGGTCCAGAATGAGTCTCAGTTGTCTCCTAGGCACCACAATGGGGTGCCTCAGGGTCCAGCCCTTAAAAGCTTCTACCTTCGCACAAAACAGTGGAGTTGTTATTTTTCAGAAGAATAAAATACTTCTTTCAGCTCATGCCATAAGTATGAAGAGTTTTTCAAGTTTTCCTGAACACTTTTCCATATTTCTTACAACAATAGAAGATTATTCAAATTAACCTCATCCATTCAAGTATTTAACATCAATATATCCACATTCAGAGATAAAAGAAGATTTTTTATCTTGAGAACTTCTTATTAACTGTTCTTATCTGGTCAAATTTCACCAGGCAGTTCACAGGAAGTTGTAGATCCTAGTGTCTCCCGGATATTGGACTTTCTCCCACATCTCTGCCTGGGGACTGCCAGCTGAGTTATTGCTGTCGGAGAATTATGCAGTGTGTCTGGGCTTTGAGGTTATCTGATCAACACCGGCATTAGTGAGTAAAGTTTACTTTCCCCCCAGACAAAGAATTACAAACTCAGAGTCTCAGGCCTAGAATAAACTAAAAGGCCATTTTGTTCAACTTGTAGTCAATGCCTATGTCACTGGAGCATCATAGTCAGACTCCTGTAATAATAGAAGAATAGAAATAAATTTACTGAGTACTTACTGTATACTAGGATAATGTTTTATGTATTATTTCATTTCATATTTATAATATCACTCTAACATAAAAATTATTTTACAGATGACAAAAATAAAGTTCAGAGAAGTTTGATGGTTTGGCCAAGGTTACACAGAAGTGGCAGAACCAAGATTCAAAGCCATGTCTGTCTGCAGAGCCCATACCTTTAAACATCAAATTGTCCTTCATAATTCAATTATCTGAGATAATTCCCCACTCTAATATTCCATCATGGTGTTCCTGAAAGTTGACTCATACTTGTCGGAAAATCCATATCAGTGTTAGACTTAGAAAATATGGTTAACATGCTTCTTTCTTTTCATCTTTCCTCTTCCTCTCCCAACAAAAGCAACAAACCTACTGTGATTTTTAATATTAGTCCCTCTATCTATGGTGAGAAAAAAATATTGGTTAACATAAAAATGAAACCAGTCATCAAATCATGAATTTCTAAGACAAAAGAAAAGCCTGACTTGAAGACAATATGGGAAAATTGGGACCAAAGATAAACATGTCATAAGGCATTATTAAGTCATCCCCAATGTGTCATTGAGTTCAAATTTAAATAGACTTAAGATATCATGGTCAAAATGAATCTTGGGCAGTTTTTTACGGGGGTCTATAAAACAGAATGGCAAGACTTGTTTGTCTGACTTGTTTATAGTTATTTGTATTCAAAACTCTTCTCCCTTTCTACCTGCTTGTTGGTGACCTCTTCCAGAAGAGGGGCCATGTCTTTCATTTATTTCTGCTTTTATTTAAAGTGCCTATACATTTATCCTTCCTACATTTATTGAGCACCCCTTTTGTCCTTGACACTGTATTGAGCACTAGATACACTTGAAAAAAAACATATTCTCAGTCTCAGTTTAGTGACAAAAAACAAGCTCTAAACCAACAACTGCAATTTAATACACAGAATGCTCTAATGGAATCATGTGCAGAGCCCTGTAAGAACACAGTAGGTAGCACAGTGTCACACATATTACAGGTGTTCAATATCCATTTGTTCAATTTAATTTACTTAAAGAAAAGCTTAGTTCAGTAAAAGGGGACCATGACCTATGAGATAGATCAAGGCCACAGTAAGTATCTAAAACCAAGTGTTCTCAGTGCAAGTTTCCCCATAACTCTCACTTACTTCTCCAAGTTAAGACCAATACACAGAGATTAACGATATTAAAATGGAAGAACCAACTCCCTATTTTTAGGTGTTATTACCCCAACACTCCACTCTGCAAATGCAATAGTAGAGAATACCCCATTATCATATGGCCCTAAATAAGCTATGAGTGGGTTGGGACTGAAGATAGTTTCAGAAATGATGAAGTACAAACTTTCCTGGATTAGTACTGGTGAAAGTTTTTGGGGTAGAGAGGGTGGGGATAGGGGATGCTTACCACAGATGGATAAAAAGTGACAAACTAAAAGTGATATGGGGGTAAGAGCTTCTGAAAATAGGGAATAAACAGTTGTATAATGTTGGATGGTAGAGAGAAGTAGGTAAATAATTAGTGTTTCCAGCAGAGGTAAACAGTAAACAAGACTAGGTAATCAGTAAGAAGTTGATGAAAAACAATCACTAAAGTAGATTACAGGTCATTTCTCTGGACAGTTGTTAGCGAAAATGTTTGGGTGGGCTATCATTGCAGGAGAAACGAGCCAGACATACTTGAGATTCTCCCATTTTCTGTCTCTTCCACTCTCTACAACCCCTCTCTATTTACATTTCTTTATTTCTTTGCCCTCGCCTTTCTCTTTGGTCCCTAATTTTCATCAAACAAGTATTTATTTATCCCTATTATAGATAAAGCATTATGCCAGGTATGGAGATAAATGATACATGGTACCTGCCCTCAAAGTGTTTACAAAGAGGAGGAGATGAATACGTACTATATATACTCAACCAAAATTTTTTGAAGAAAGCAGTAAATGTTATAACAGGAGGAAAAAACCAGGTTACTATGAGAGCACTAGAGGAAAATATTAATTCTGACTTGGGAGATAGACTTCTTCAAAGACACTGAGAAATAAATGGCTAGAATTTTAGTGGAGAAAATATGGATATATAGCCATTCTGGTCTGAAGGATGTGAGCAAAGTCATAGAAAGTGACATGTTTGGATAATGCTGAGTATGTCAAATATAGGGAGGCCAACTCATCCTAGTTTTTGTATGATTTCCCAGGTTTTTGCACTGGAAATCCTGCATCCCAGGAAACCTCTCAACCCCAGGCAAATACGGATGGTTGGTCATTCTAAAAAAGAGAAAAATAAAAGAATGCTTAAATTATAGAGCATTTTTGCAGCTTGACTATAAATTTTACAAAGAATGGGCTATTACCTCTGCATTGTCCTATGGAAGAAAAAAATAAATTAATAGCTCCTTCCCATAAATAAATAAATAAATAAACAAACAAATAAATATGGGACTTTAGGTACATACATCATAGAAAGCAATGAAAGCGTTTTGGATAAGGGAGTGTGAAAACACAAGATTATTCTGGAAAAAAGTGTCCAGGGAAGATGAAAAAGGTAAAGCTTTTTTTTAAAGTTTTTATTTAAATTCCAGTTAGTTAATGTACAGTATAATAGCTTCAGGTGTACAATTTAGTAATTCAACACTTCCATATGATACCAGGTGCTCATCACAAGTGCACGCCTTAATCCCCATCACCAGTTTCACTCGTCCCTCTGGTAACGATCAGTTTGTTCTCTATAGTTAAGACCTTGCTTCTTAGTTTACTTCTCTCTTTTCCCCTTTGCTAGTTCAGTTTGTTTCTTAAATTCCACATATGAGTGAAATCATATGGTATTTGTCTTTCTCTGAGTTATTTTACATCACTTTATACTCTAGCTCCATGCATGTCATTGCAAAAGGCAAGATTTCATTCTTTTGATGGATGAGTAATATTCCAGTGTGTGTGTGTGTGTGTGTGTGTGTGTGTGTGTGTGTGTGCATCACATCTTCCTTATTCATTCATCAGTTGATGGACACTTGGGCTCTTTCCATAATTTGGCTATTGTTGATAATGCTGCTACAAACATCAGGGTGCACATATGGAAAAGGGTAATATCTATTTTGGAACCTATTGCAGGAGTCCATTTGAAAGACACACAGAAGACTTTAACAAGGGAATCTTTAACAGAGAAGGAAGAGAGGAGCCACAATACATAATGTGGTGGCAAACACCAACAATCCATAGTGACTGATATAAGAAATTTAAGGAAAGAGGGATGATGACTAAGGTTCCCAATTTGGTTTATTGGGAAAATTCAGGTGACATTAGAAGTAGGATATAAAAATGATAGCTTTAAAATAAGAGCTGACAAGTATATTACATTTTTTTTATTTTAGTTTCCAACAGTCTGGGCCTTGGGGACCAAAAGGACATATGATTTTTCAGCTGAAGCAAGATACTGGGCCTGTAGCTATAAGATTTGGAAGCCATGAATACAAAGACTTATACAAAGTCATAAAGCCAGATAAGACCATCTATGTAAAGAGTAAATTTATACGAATTAGGAAGGAATATATGGTGGTCATTTGAGTCTTTCAAAAGCACTCCTATTCTCACATTTTAACAGATACTTGACATCATTCCGTTTACCAGATACATGGCATCACTGCCATATGATTGCTTTAGCCAACTAGACATGAATAAGAGACTTATATCACTTGCAAGCAGAAGCTTAAGAGGCAATGCCTCTTTTCTCCTGCCATAGAAATCATTAAAGCATATATCAAGAAGAATATTAATCAGTCTGGGTCTCTAGGTAACTTAAGTGAGCAGAGAACCACTGCTGATAGATTTGTAGCATGGGAACCACTGCTGATAGATTTGTAGCATGGCAAGAAATAACCTTTTTCTGTTTAGGGGCGCCTGGGTGGCTCAGGCATTAAGCGTCTGCCTTTGGCTCAATTCATGATCCCAGAGTCCTGGGATTGAGCCCTGCATTGGTCTCCCTGCTCAGCTGGAAGACTGCTTCTCCCTCTCTTACTCCCCCTGCTTGTGTTCCCTCTCTAATTGTGTTTCTCTCCATCATATAAATAAATAAAATCTTTTTAAAAAAACACTTTCTTTGTTTCAAGCCATTCAAAAATTGAAGGTTGTTTGTTGCTCTAGAGTAATCTAGCTTATCTTGAGTACTACAGAAATTTTACAAATGCATATATTTAGAAGCCAGAAAGAAGAGGGAGCTGACATAGTAAAGAAATAATCAAAAAGGTGAGGGGTGAATTGAGAGAAAATGAATCTTAGAAGCCAGGGAAGAAAAAATTTCAAGAGGTGAGATTGGTAAAAAGTGTTAGATAAAATTAAAGACAGAGAAAGAACAGTGGATTCAGCCATTAGAAGTACATTGGGTCACTTTATATTATGTTCAGTTGTGTGATGGAAACAGAAAGTTGACTTACTCATCTTCTATAACTGAAACTTTGTACTCTTTAACTAGTACCACTCCATTTCTCCTTCTAGCAGTCCCTGGCAACCATCATTCTATTCTCTGCTTGTATGATTTTGGCTATTTCAGGTTCTTCATGTAAATAGTATCATGTAACATCTGTCTTTCTGTGCCTGGCTTATTTCACTTAGCATTAATACCTTCCAGATTTATCCAAGTGGTCACAAAGAGCAGGGATTCCTTCTTTTTTTAAGCTGAATAATATTCCATTGTATGTCTATGTTACCAGATTTAGGTTCTTGAGCCTGACAACCATAAAAATGAGGCTGGACCCCTGGATCAAAGACACAGGTAAGGCTTTATTGGGGCTACAATGTGAGTTGAAAGAAGACAGAGCAACAACAGAGAATAGTTAGGCTTGTCTCCCTTAACAGAGGGGAGGCTCTGTTTGTATATAGAGAGTTCCTTCCTCCTGGTTGGTTAGAAAGTAACTCAGGAAGATCATTGGTGCTTTCTGGAGACCAGTGTCTCCTATTTTAAGTCTGGCTGTATCTGGGGCTGCACTCTTGAGGCCTCCCAGTTCTGTTGTGCAAGAGAAGCAGTTTAACCACAATCGCCAACAAAAAGAGCCCCAGATATACAATGTTTTTCACTTGGGGCTTGTTCCCATGAACACTGACTGCCTCATAAATACCTGATTTTCTTTATCCATTCATCCTCCAGTGGGCATTTAGGTTGCTTCCATGTTTTGCCTATTGTGAATAATGCCACAATGAACATGGAAATGCAGATATCTCTTTGATATCCTGATTTAAATTCCTTTGGGTATAGAAGTGGGATTTCTGGATCATCTGTCCTAGTGATCTACCAATCCACATAAAGCCCATAGTTAACAATAGTGTATTGTATGCTATAAAAATTGCTGAGTATAGATCTTGTGTTGTATTCTTATCAATAATAATAATAGACAGTAGGGGGAAGATGGTGGAAGGCCAGGTGACCACATTTCAGGGAGTCCCCTGAAGTGAGCTCAATTCCTGTAAAAAACACTACTGGAACACTGTGAGCACCCATGAAATCAGCCTGAAATGTGATATTTCGCACTTCTGGATCACCACGGGGGACAAGGACCATCTGCAAAGGGGTAGAGAGAAGTGAGAGTGATCAGAAGGTTACCCCCAGAGACAAGGGGCACGGGGGAGGAAGTCCGCAGACGTGGCCCATTAAAAGGCAATACCCCAGCATGAAAGTGCTCTGTGTTAGGGGAACAACAGCAGATTATGGTCTGATTCAAAGCAAACAGAAATGGAGTGCCTGAGGGGCAGCCGGGGAATCGGGGATATAGATCTGTAGAGAGAAAGAGCGCGGGGTGCCAAGCAAGGAAACCCGGCAGAGCCGGGAATGCAGCAGAGCCGGCGGTGCGGAGTCTATTTTTCCGCCGCTTTTTTTTTTTTCTATCCTCCACTGCTTTTCTCACCCGCTTCTCTCCACCCCGTAGGCCAGGCACGGACACCCCAGGGAAGGCAATTTTGCAGACTTGCACGGGACGTGCGGGGCCCGGGACCTCAGTCCCTCCTGCCTGGGGGTCACACAGACTCCCTGGGCAGAGACAAGGTCGCGCGACCCAAAATCAGTTGCAGTTTCGTGGCGCAGGAGTGAAATGACAAGCGGGGGCTTTGGACAGAAATCAAACCAGCATCTGTGCCTGCCCGACTGTGACAGGCGGGCAAGGGGGAGGCTGTGCGCGCCCCCCCCCATCGTCCATAGGGTTGCTAATTAGGGGCTCTCTCTGGGAAGGAGGTCTGGGCGCAGACATCTCGCTCCGACCTGACTTCCTCAACAGCTGAAAAAGGCCGTAAAAGAACCCCCCCAAGAGAACTGAACCCTGACAACCTGGTTACAATAGACTCCAGTCCCTAGCAAGGGGGTGGAGAGACGCAGCCCAGGTAGAAGGGACTGAAAATAGCACGGCAGGCCCCGCCCTCAGAAGGCAAGCTAAAAGCACAGGAGGACAATACACAAACTGTAAAACCCCAACATCGGGGGGAAAAGCAATTTATTAAACCCCTGGTACTGCCCCAAAAGCTGTACACTTTATTGATACAGGTTTTCACCTTATTTGCATTTTAAATTTTTCTATTTTTACTTATAAAGTTTCCATTTTAAACTTAAAAATTCATTCTCACAGTTTTTGTTCTTTTAATTTTTAACCCACTTTTTATCACAACATGATACTCAATACAACACTCCATGACAATTTTTTACCTTGAAATTTTTTCACATTCCTGTATTTTCTGTTGTTGTTGTTGTTGCCTGTGTTTGCTTGTTTGTTTTATCTGTTCTTTCCCTTTCTTCTCTCTTCTTTCCTTTATTTTTTCTTTTACATATACACAAAGTTATAAGCTTCAAGGTAATCCTACATCCCTATTCAATACTACCCTTATATACAACCAGTTCTAATCTCCCTATATCTTTAGAAAGTGGGCTCCTCCAACAATAATAACAAGACAAACCCAGGACGATCTGAAATACTTTCCTACCCACAAGGAGTGTCTGCCCTCACCTTCCCTCCCTAGTCTGTCACTGTTTCTATGGAATTGTTTTTGCCTTTGTATCATATAAATACTGGTTTGGGGGGTCATTCAGGTTGGGCTTTGCTTTTTGATCTCTTCATTTACTCTTGATAGCCTTTTTCTTTACCCTGTATTAGTTTTGTACTATATAAATCCTACCACTGGGCCCCACTTTGGCAGGGGTTTCTTTTCTTGCTTCCTTTCTCCCTTTCTCTTTTTTCTTTCTTCTTCCTTTTTGGTGGTGAATTCTGATTGCTCCAAAACCTTCCAGCGACCAATTCACCTGGATAGTTCCTGATATATTTAGGTATACACCCCCTCAACCACTCCTCGCCACAATGACTCGGAGGAGAAACAACCAACAGAAGAAGAACCCTGAAACTGAAATGGTGGTCACAGAATTACTGTGAAATGAACATAAACAATATGACAGAAATGGAATTCAGGGCAGCAATCGTCCAAGCAATGGCTAATTTGGAAAAGAACATTAGTCTCAAAATGGAAGCCATAGTAACAGAAGTGAAAGCGGAGGTTAGAAAGGCTATTAATGTGATGCAATCTAATTTAAATATGCTAACAGCTACAGTAAGTGAAGCTGAAGATCGTATCAGTGATTTAGAAGACAGATGGATTAAGTAGGAGAAGCAAGAGAAGTCTTGGAGCAAACAGCTAAAATCCCATGAAAACAGAATAAGGGAAATAAATGATGCCTAGAACCCCTCCAATATCAGAATTATTGGAATCCCCAAAGGAGTTGAGAGAGAGAGAGGCCTAGAAGATATTGTTGAACAAATCATGGATGAAAATTTCCCAAATCTGGGGAATGAAACAAATGTTCATGTCCTAGAGGCAGAGAGGACACCCCCCAAGATCAATGAGGCCAGAAAAACCTCCAGGTACATAATTGTGAAATTCGTGAATCATAAAACCGAAGAATATGTCCTAAGGGCAGCTAGGGGAAAACAATCCCTTACTTATAGAGGAAGGACCATCAGAATAACATCAGACCTTTCCATAGAAACCTGGCAAGCCAGAAATGGCTAGCAAGACATATTCAGGAAATTGCATGACAAAAATATGCAACCAAGGATAATGTATCCAGCAAGGTTGACTTTCATAATGGAAGGAGAAATAAAGAGCTTCCAGGACTGCCAAAGTCTAAAAATTATGCAATCACCAAGACAGCACTACAAGAAATAAAAGAGGGGTTCTATAAAAGAGAAATGAACACAAGAGTGACACAGAACAGAAATTTACAAAGGTAATCTATAGAAACATGCACTTCACAGGCAACATGATATCAATACAAACGTATCTATCAATAATCACTCTCAATGTGAATGGCCTAAGTGCTCCAATAAAAAGACACAGAGTTGCAGACTGGATAAAATGACAGGACCTGTCCATGTGCTGTTTACAAGAGACACAATTTGAATCTAAAGACACTTCCAGATTGAACGTGAGGGGATGGAGGACTATCTTTCATGTCAATGGACCCCAAAAGAAAACCAGCATAGTGATTCTCATATCAAACAAATTAAATTTTAATCTAAAGACTGTAGCCAGAGACACAGAAGGATGCTACATCATTCTCAAAGGGTCTATACACCAAGAAGATCTAATAATTGTAAATATTTATGCCCCCAACATGGAAGCAGCCAACTACGTAAGCCCACTGTTAAGCAAAATAAAGAATCATATTGATAAAAAACATTAATTGTAGGAGATCTTAACACACCACTGTCAGCAATGGACAGATCATCTAAACAGAAAATCATCAAAGAAACAAGAGCCTTGAATGACACATTGGACCAGATGGATCTCATAGATATATTCAGAACATTCTAACCTAAAACAGCAGAATACTCATTCTTCCCGAGTGCACATGGAACTTTCTCCAGAATAGACCACATACTAGGTCACAAATCAGGGCTCAACCGATACCAGAAGATTGAAATTATTCCCTGCATATTCTCTGACCACAATGCCCTGAAACTGGAACTCAACAACCATAAAAAGTTCAGAAGAAAATCAAACACTTGGAAGCTAAAGACTATCCTGCTCACAAATCTGTGGATCAACCAGGAAATCAAAGAAGAACTGAAACACTTCATGGAAACCAATGAAAATGAAGATACATCGATCCAAAACCTATGGGATACACCAAAGGCAGTCCGAAGAGGGAAATACATATCCATCCAAGCCTCACTCAAAAAAAAAAAAAAAAAAAAGAGAAAGAAAAAGAAAAATCCCCCGGATACATCAACTCTCATTGCATATTAAAGAACTGGAAAATCAACAAAAAATTAAATCAACCACTCACACAAGACGGGAAATAATTAGGATTAGAGCAGAGATGAATGAATCAGAAACTAGAGATACAGTAGAACACATCAATGAAACTAGAAGCTGGTTCTTTGAAAGAATCAATAAGATTGATAAACCATTGGCCAAACTAATCCAAAAGAAAAGGGAGAATACCCAAATTAATAAAATTATGAATGAAATGGGAGAGATCACGACTAACACCAAGGAAATAGAAAAAAATATCAGAAATTACTATCAACAATTATATGCGAATAAGTTTAACAACCTAGCAGAGATGGATACATTCCTAGAAACCTATAAACTTCCAAGATTGAAACAGGAAGACATTGGCAATTTGAATAGACCTATATCTAGTAATGCGATTGAAGCAGTGATCAAAAACTCCCCAAAAACAAGAGTCCAGGACCAGACGCATTCCCTTGGAAATTCTACCAAACATTCAAAGAAGAAATAACACCTATTCTCCTGAAGCTCTTTCAAAAAATAGAAATGGATGGAAAACTTCCAGACTCTTTCTATGAAGCCAGCATTACTCGAATCCCCAAACCAGACAAAGACCCCATCAAAAAGGAGAAATTCAGACCAATATCACGGATGAATATGGATGCCAAGATTCTCAACAAGATCCTTGCCAACAGGATCCAACAATACATTAAAAAGATTATATACCATGACCAGGAGGGTTTTATCCCAGGGATGCAAGGGTGGTTCAACACTCGCATCAATCAACGTGATAGAACAAATCAATAAGAGAAGAGAGAAGAACCACATGGTACTCTCAATTGATGCAGACAAGGCATTTAACAAAATACAACATCCGTTCCTGAGTATAACTCTTCAAAGTATAGGGATAGAGGAAACATACCTCAATCTCATAAAATCTATTTACAAAAAACCCACAGTGAATATCATTCTCAATGGGGAAAAACTGACAGCCTTCCCCCTGAGATCAGGAACAAGGCAAGGATGCCCACTCTCACCACTACTGTTCAACATAGTGTTAAAAGTCCTAGCAACAGCAATCAGACAAAAGAAAGAAATAAAAGGTATTTAACTTGGCAAAGAAGAAGTAAAACTCTCTCTCTTTGCAGATGACATGATACTCTATATGAAAAACCCAAAAGACTCTATCCCCAAACTCCTAGAACTCATACAACAATTCGGTAATGTGGCAGGATACAAAATCAACGCACAGAAACCAGTTGCATTCTTATACACTAACAATGAAAATATAGAAAGGGAAATCAGAGAATCAATTCCATTTACTATAGCCCCCAAAACCATAAGATACTTAGGAATAAACTTAACCAAAGAAATCAAGGATCTGTACTCGAGGAACTACAGAACACTCATGAAAGAAATTGAAGAAGACACAAAAAGATGGAAGACCATTCCATGCTCATGGATCAGAAGAATAAACATTGTCAAAATGTCTATACTGCCCAGAGCAATCTATACTTTCAATGCCGTTCTGATCAAAATTCCACCAACACTCTTCAAAGCGTTGGAACAAACAATCCTAAAATTTATATGGAACCAAAAAAGACCCCGAATCACTAAGGAATTGCTGAAGAAGAAAAGCAAAGCTGGGGGCATCTCATTACCTGACTTCAGGCTTTATTACAAAGCTGTGATTACCAAGACAGTGTGGTACTGGCACAAAAACAGAGAAATAGAGCAATGGAACAGAGTGGAGAGTCCACATATGGACCCACAAATCTATGGGCAAATCATCTTTGACAAAGCAGGAAAAAATATCCAGTGGAAAAAAGACAGTCTCTTCAATAAATGGGGCTGGTAAAATTGGATAGCTACGTACAGAAGAATGAAACTAGACCATTCTCTCACGCCACACACAAAGATAAACTCAAAATGGATGAAAGACCTCAACGTGAGGCAGGAATCTATAAAAATCCTAGAGGAGAACGTGGGCAGTAACCTCTTTGACATCGGCCACAGCAACTTCCTTCAAGACACGTCTCCAAAGGAAAAGGAGACAAAAGCTAAAATGAACTTTTGGGACTTCATCAAAATAAAAAGCTTCTGCACAGCACAGGAAACACTCAACAAAACAAAGAGGCAACCCATGGAATGGGAGAAGATATTTGCAAATGACACTACAGACAAAGGGCTGATATCCAAGATCTATAAAGAACTACTCAAACTCAATACCCAAAAAGAAGATGAACACATCAAAAAATGGGCAAGAGACATGAAGAGGCACTTCTCCATAGATGATATACAAGTGGCTAACAGACACATGAAAAAAAGTTCAGCGTCACTAGCTATCAGGGAAATTCAAATCAAAACCATACTGAGATACCACCTTACACCAGTCAGAATGGCCAAAATTAACAAGTCAGCAAACAACAAGTGTTGGAGAGGCTGTGGAGAAAGGGGAACCCTCTTACACTGGTGGGAATGTAAACTGGTGCAGCCACTTTGGAAAACAGTGTGGAGATTCCTTAAAAAATTAAAAATAGAACTACCCTATGACCCTGCAATTGCACTACTGGGCATTTACCCCAAAGATACAGATGTAGTAAAAAGAAGGGCCATATGTACTCCAATGTTCATAGCAGCAATGGCCACAATCGCCAAACTGTGGAAAGAGCCAAGGTGTCCATCAACAGATGAATGGATAAAGAAGATGTAGTACATATATACAATGGAATACTACGCCTCCATCAGAAAGGATGAATATCCAACTTTTGTAGCAACATGAACTGGACTGGAAGAGATTATGCTGAGTGAAATAAGCCAAGTAGAGAAAGTCAAGTATCACATGGTTTCACTTACTTGCGGTACATGAGGGGTAACCTGGAGGACAGTGGGAGAAGGAAAGTAAATGGGAAGTAGGGTAATTCTGGGAGATAAATGAAACAACAGAGACTTTGGACACAGAAACAAACTGAGGGACTTGGAGGGAGGGGAATGGAGGGATGGGAGAGCCTGGTGGTGGGTACTGGGGACACCTAATGCATGGAGCCCTGGGTGTGGGGAATGGGGAATGAATCTTGGAACACTGGAAAATAAAAAGCTTAGGTAACAATAAAAAAATAATTAAAAAATGGATGAAAGACCTCAATGTGAGGCAGGAATCCATCAAAATCCTGGAAGAGAACATAGGGAGTAACCTCTTTGACATTGGCCACAGCAACTTCTTTCAAGACATGTCTCCAGAGGAAAAGGAGAAAAAAGCGAAAATGAACTTCTGGGACTTCATCAAAATAAAAAGCTTCTGTACAGCAAAAGAAACAGTCAACAAAACAAAGAGGCAACCCACAGAATGGGAGAGGATATTTGCAAATGACACTACAGATAAAGGGCTGATATCCAAGATCTATAAAGAACTACTCAAACTCAAAATCCAAAAAGAAGATGAACACATCAAAAAATGGGCAAGAGATATGAAGAGGCACTTCTCCATAGACGATATACAAATAGCTAACAGACACATGAAAAAATGTTCAGCCACTAGCTATCAGGGAAATTCAAATCAAAACCACACTGAGATACTACCTTACACCAGTCAGAATGGCCGAAATTAACAAGTCAGCAAACAACAAGTGTTGGAGAGGCTGCAGAAAAAGAGGAACCCTCTTACACTGGTGGGAATGTAAACTGGTGCAGCCGCTTTGGAAAACAGTGTGGAGATTCCTTAAAAAATTAAAAATAGAGCTACCCTATGACCCTGCAATTGCACTACTGGGCATTTACCCCAAAGATACAGAAGTAAATGGGAACTAGGGTAATCTAGGGAGGGAAACGAAACAACAGAGACTTTGGACACAGAAACAAACTGAGGGACTTTGAGGGAGGGGGGTGGAGGGATGGGAGAGCCTGGTGGTGGGTACTGGGGACACCTAAAGCGTGGAGCACTGGGTGTGGGGAATGGGGAATAAATCTTGGAACACTGGGAAAAAAATTTTAGTAACAATAAAAAAAAAGATACAGATGTAGTGAAAAGAAGGGCCATATGTACCCCAATGTTCATAGCAGCAATGGCCACAATCACCAAACTGTGGAAAGAGCGAAGGTGCCCATCAACAGATGAATGGATAAAGAAGATGTGGTACATATATACAATGGAATACTACGCCTCCATCAGAAAGGATGAATATCCAACTTTTGTAGCAACATGGACTGGATTGGAAGAGATTATGCTGAAATAAGCCAAGTAGAGAAAGTCAAGTATCACATGATTTCACTTACTTGTGGTGCATAAGGGGTAATATAGAAGACAGTAGGAGAAGGAAAGGAAATGGGAAGTAGGGTAATTCAGGGAGAGAAATGAAACAAGAGAGACTTTGGACACAAAAACAAACTGAGGAACTTGGAGGGAGGGGGTGGGAGGATGGTAGAGCCTGGTGGTGGGTACTGAGGGCACCTATTTCATGGAGCACTGGGTGTGGGGAATGGGCAATGAATCTTGAAACACTAAATAAAAATTAAAATTAAAATAATAATAATAATAATAATAAAGAGGGCAGGAAGAAATCTTTGGAGGTGTAGTTTATCGTTTAGGTTGTGGTGATGGTTTTACATGTATATACTTACCTCCAAAATCATCACGTTGTATACACTAAATGTGTACAGCTCTTTGTATGTCAATCATACCTCAATAAAGTGTATTTTTTATATTTTGATTTTAAATTTATAAAATTATATGTGTCACATAAGTAAGATAACAAAAAATAGTCTCAATATCACACAAATACGCATGTATACACATGCCAATCTACACTGATACAGCTCCAGGGCTATTTGGCTCAGGAACTAAGTGTCATTTTTAAAAACCAGGCTCTTACAGTCTTTTTGCTTTGCAGTTCTGTATATTTCACATTAGTTTCTTTCATGGTAGTAAGGTGGCTAGAGCTACACCAGGTCTTACATGCAGACAATAAAGTGTATTTTTTAAAAGATGCATTGAATTTAGAAGCTAACAGGAAGTGTGGAAGTGGAGCTAAGTAATGATGATAATCCTAAATTAAAAACTTGGTGAGAGAGGGAAGTTGCTTAACCAGTGCCCTGCCTCCCTTTTGATAAGCGTGGTTCCCTCTTTCTCTTTCCACTTCTCTTTGCTTATTCTCTTCCTCCATATTCCCCTAGTTTTACTCCCTAGATCTTTCTCCTACATGTCTCCTCTATCCCTCTACCTTCTCTGGACTCCTGTTTCTTTCTGCCATGTCTCCTTCCTCATAATTCTGACATCATAGATTCTCCAGTTGTAGACTGGGCCCAGTTCAGCCTGTGGTCCAATACAGGGACTCCATGTACTGTACTGCTGACTGGGCTGAAATTGAATATTGTATCAATGTGGGAGTGAGCTCACTAATTTCTAAAACTGCTTCATCCATCATATTAGATAACTTCAGTTATCTAGACAGAAAACCTGTCCTCCTACTCAGCTGAAATATGTCCTCCCTTTCACTTTCTTCCAGTCCCTTATGTGCCACAACACAATTATTCTCTTCTGTATCTCATTCTTGAAACTGACACTGTCTTTTCTCTCCATCTCTCATTCTTACCTCTCACTTTCTGTTGTTTCTCCGTTGATGGCCCTGAACAAGAAACTAAAGATAAGTTTTATGTTTGATACCCTTAGTTTCATCAACTGGCCGAATAAATTGGCCTTACTTTTTAAGATATATGTAAATGTAAATATAGATATATGTAGGCATCAGTATTCAGAAGATCTATGTATTCAGAACACATTTCTAGCTCTGAAAACCACTTAGGGTAATGTATATTTAAACTAGTTTTTGTGTGGCAAGTCATAGAAAGAAGTGTTAAGCATCTTCTTTAAAAAATATGTTTTTTAAGTTCACAAAGGGCTGAACACTTTAAAATCACCAGTTTTGGTCCCTAAACAACACCATTAAAGTTTTTAAAGTTACTTTTCACTTATGTATGACTGCTGACTGATATGTGGGAGATCTTTCCCAATACTTAAAAAGCTCTTCTCTGGCTGAATATTGTTTCTAGCATTAGAGGGGAAGGAAACATTTTTAAATGCAACTACTGAATTCCTAGATTCCCTTATATCTTGAAAAGCAACAATAAGGTTAAATTAGTGGAAATCTTAGTTGTATTCCTTCTCACAGAAACAATCATCACTTTTATGTCTTCATATATTTATAATTTGCACAGCAGTTCCCAGCCCATTACCTTGTTAGGACTTCATAGTTCTGTGAGGTAGGAAACCTATGTATGTTTTCTTAATCTATAGATAATGAAACTGCAGCTCACTCACTGCAGCAAGTAAATGGTCAAGCCAAAGCTAAAATGCCCTTACTTCAGTACTGTTTCCTAGGATTCACACTGGTTCGAGTTTTAATTCAGCTACGGAATAGTATAGTTATGCCAAGGATGGCATATAAATTCACAAGAAGTAGTTTCCATATTGCTATGGCTATCCTGAAGATCCACCCTGCATAGACCAGATTCAAGGCTTTTTCTACCTGTGGCTTCCACTTGAGTGTGATCTTCATTTACTATGGGACGACAATCTTCATGTACATTTGCCCACACTCTCAGTCATCCAAGGATGAAGATAAGCTCATTTCAGTGTTGTATGGGGAGGTAACACCCATGCTGAATGTTGGGGCATTGGACATAGGAACAGCCTGCAAGATGGCCGCTGCACCTGTCCGCACCACTCCTCAGGACCCTTCATCTTGGGACTTCCCGCTTTCAGCATGCTGTGTCACGTGAATAAGCCAAAACTCAACCCCCCTGCACATGCAGCATTCCCTGGAGATCACATCACCCCCAGGACCTCACTCCCGTTGCCTAGAAACTCCTGCCTAAAATCTCCCAGAAACCCCACCCCCCCACCCCAACTGATAAAAATAAGCGCCGCCAACCCCACCACGCGGCTTCCCTGGCCCTTCTTTCTGCCGGACCAGGGAACTTCGCCCAAGAGCACCTCCATTAAGCCTACTCAAACCACTTGCTGCGCCTGGTTCTCTCCTTTACTCACTCTCCCTGTCATTCATCCTCACCAACGCTGAACACCTTACACTGAACTCACTCATTTACACTCTGAAAAACAAGGATGTTGAAAGATGCCCCAATGAAGGTGGTCAAAGGAAGGATAACCATCTTATAGCTGCAGGTATCTAGTCCACCATCCTTTTCAATGAGTTACCAGTCCTTTGCTCTTTCACAATTGTCCACAAAACAGAATTGAATAAAGATGAACCTATATCAGACCCAATCTAATGAAAGTCAGTTGTTGTCAAAATACTCATTTCCATGACAGTTTCATCTTTAAGAACATGGATCCTGGAGATGGTTCTCTAGTGCATGGATTTATTTTTCACTAATTATAATCATAACCAAGGAAACATAGGTGCTAGAACTTGGGATAAAGATGACATTCTAGTCTCTATGGTACCGCATAAGGAGGGAAACTGTTCTTTTATATACAAATGAAACAGTATGCCCTTGCTTATAAACTGCCCCTTCCCAGAGAAGGGCTAGCCACAAATACTAGCCACAAATGCTAACCCACTAAGAGCAACAAATTTCACATACTAGTCCTGAAGCAGCTAGGTAACCATGGTGTTCACCTGATGAGGGGAAAAATATATGGCAGGAAATGCCATTTATCTTGTCATGTTTGCTGCAATGAGTTTGTAACTTCCAGAACCAGGTCAGGACGACTTCCAGATCAGCTATTGCTTTGTTTTATCTACCCTAGCACTTCCCTGTCCACAAACAGAAATGAGAGTGCAAAAAATAAAGGGAGTTCTCTGCATATCTTCCAGGAACTTATACTCTGAAAAGGACCAGATGACTACTGAAAATCTAAGACTAGAGGAACAAGAAATTTAACAAGTTTCAGATATGCATACCCCATCTATTCTAGGTAACCTCTATGGTACTGCCAAATTGGCTTTCTCCTATTCCCTTCATTCTTATGAAGTTGGTCTAGCTTACTCAGTACTGGCTGAGTTGAATGAGTGAGGGTGTGAAAGCAACAGGGACACCAAGTTGGTTGGTAAATCCACATATCTTGGGAAAAGTGGAATATCAGACATGTGGGGGGCACACATATACTACAAGGAAAGACTTGTCCAGAGGGATAGAGTCAGGGATTGCTGTGAGGATTCCAGATCAAAGCAGAGTGAAGCACAGGAATAAAACCTAAAGGGTTAAGAAGATTAAAGTGGGCTTATTTGAGAGGGCAGGTTAGCATTGACCCCTGGTTTTCAAACTTTGCGAATCACATGGGGAATCTTGATGAAACACAAATTCTGATTCAAAAGATCAGGGTTATAATCTGGATAACCCTGGAAATGCTGGATTTATAGATTTCTGGCAAGCTTCCAGGTGATTTGAATGCTACCAGTATGTAGACTACACCTTTGAGTATCAGGAGTGTGGGCAATTCCATCTAGAAGACACTGATATGGTAGTGTGGATATCACATAACAATTTAATGAGGATGAGAGGAGAGAAAAATTTATGTACATAAAGTCACACAGATATCCTTAAACATTTAGACATTTTATTTTATAATTCTTGTGCTTTGCTATAACACTGAGAGTAAAGAATAAAGTTTTCCACAGAGAACAGATTTCTGCCTTGGATCATTCAGGACTCTATAGCTTACATGCCAATGATTCAGTGATGCTTTTCTTTATCCTTAATGATTTTCTTTGCAAAATGACATCTAAACTGGGACATCCCCAGAGGATAATGAAGAATCTGCTGCATAGACAGGGGCTTGAGGGCCATATTTCTGGCAGCAGGCTGGAAAGAACAAAACAATGGTCCAGTAACCTAACATCATAAAAATATGAAATTTGTCCATCCTGAAACCAACATTACATATTTGTATCAGATGCAGAACTTAAGGGAATAATTAATATAAGGAGCTCTATTCCCCTCAGTACTAAAGATACTTTCTTATAATAGTAGCTAGCATTTACATAACACTTAGCAATTTATATATATTTTCACATATATTATCATATTTCATACTTACAGCAAACCTATGAGATAGATAAGGCCAATATTAGCTTCACTTTCAGAATAGAAAAGAGATTCAGAGAGGTCAAATGATTTACTAAAGGACACTACTTAGTGTCCTTTACACTCTACACTCAGGTGTATTGGCTCTAAATCTAGTGTAGTTTATAGTACATCTAATATTGTGCCTTAAAGTAAATTGTAAAATGCAAATTCATTGCCATTCAATTTAGTGGCATGTTCAAGTATTCTTTTTTTAAGATTTTATATATTTATTGGACAGAGAGAAACCCAGCTAGAGAGGGAACACAAGCAGAGGGAGTGAGAGAGAGAGAAGCAAGATTTCCACCAAGCAGGGAACCTAAAGCAGGGCTTGATCCCGGGACTCTGGGATCATGACCTGAGCCAAAGGCAGATGATTAACGACTGAGCCATCCAGGCACCCCATGTTCAAGTATTCTAATCAAACAGGTGAAGAAATTCATATGGTTCATGAAGTGAAATGTTAAACCAAGAAACATGAGGCCTGCATGAGGCGTATATTATTTGTTTCATCCCATCTACCAGAGGATCACCAAACATAGGAATACTGCCCTTCGTGTCAACTTCTATGTCATTCCCAGTCTTTGGTCTGTGAAACAGGACAATCAACTGCTATTCTATATTTAATCCTGTGGCCCAGTTAACATCCATTACGTTTTTCCATTTATTTCTTTGGGTCATGGTCAGCTGTCTAGTATTCTAGGCTTCCGAGGACTCAGGAGCACCCTTACTTTTGCAAGCAGTGTTCCCTTCTCCTTCCAGGGCCTAGAACCCTACCTGACCTGGAGTACAACATTATTCTTTTAAGATTTTATTTATTTATTTATCTATCTATTTATTTATTTATTTATTTATTTATTTATTTGAGAGAGAGAGAGAGAGAGAGAGAGAGAGAGCGAGCAAGCTAGGGGAGCTGCAGAGAGAGAAAGAGAAGTAGGCTCCCACTGAGCAGAGAAAGCAACTATGAGACTCAATCCCAGGACCCTGGGACCACGGCATGAGCCCAAGGCCGATGTTTCACTGACTGAGCACCCAGGTGCTGCTGGAGTACACCTTTGTGCTGTCAAAATTCCTGAGTAATTATTGTCTGCCTATAAGGTCTTGTCTCATATCACTACCTAGATTTGAGGCAGAGAGTAAGAAAGAGGGACACGGATAATAAATCAGGAAAGCAAGGAAAGCCAACGCAAGGAAGTGTTACTGAGCTGACCTCAGTTAAGTGAGACTGTGCTTAATCCAGCTGAATTGTTTAAGAAGTTGTATAAATTCCATCCCCGGGTGGAAAGAGAGGGATGAATTCTTTTCCAAATTTCTGAGGGCAAATTGGGAGACAGTGGTGTGGTAAATTGATCCTATCAACCAACTTTCTCTAAACCCCTGCTTTACACTAAATGCCTTATATATGTGATCTCGTGGAATCCACATATCAACCCTCTCCAGTAGGTACGATTCTTCTCCACCCTAGCTGATGAAGAAACTGAGGCCCAGAAAGGTTAAGCAACGTGCTCATGGTCACACAGCATATGACTGGTGGAACCAGGATTTGAGCTCAAACTGCATTATTCCAGGACCCTTAACCACTATTCAGCACTGCCTCCAGGGGGATGAATTTAGTCATCATCTCCTATCTCCCAGTGAATAAAGATTCACCCATCCATCTAGTCCTTCATGCTTCTAGGTTGTGCACATATATGTAGGCAGATGGTCTCACAGTTGTGTTCACTAGTAAATCCCAGCTCAGGAGTTATGAGGCATACAATGAAGGTATGAGGTAAGGTATTGTCTGCATATTGTTGCACCTGCATGAAGTATGTTGGAACCCACATAGCTGATCAACATAGTGACAGCTAGAATAATGTATAAGTGAAGCCAGGATGTACAAAAAAGATGCCTAATATATCCTAACACCAGAAGATGGCCTTTTTTCCCTGTGCCAAATCCACCCAAATATCTGAGTAGTATTCAAAGTCTCGTCCTTTTGTTGCTACATCTGGCATCTTTAATTATCCCATGTCTGGCCATATCAAATCTCTTCATGTTATGGGAGTGGCTGGTTTCAAATGAGAATAGGAAAAACCAAATAGGAAAAATATTTCAACACAGGGAAAACAGTATAACAAGCAGTTGGAAACAAACTCAGACCCTGCTTGGTGGGCTAGACCACCTTTTTGGATAGATTCCACTATTTCATAAAGGACATGACTGGCAACCAAAAACAAATGGCCCATTTCACAAGGCTGAATGACTTCAAGAATGAGAAGAACTACAGAAAAGTGTTTCCCAAGTACATAAAAAAATTGCTGGTGCTGGTAAACTTGTTATCAGTCTGTGTGGAAATGAAAAGAAATGAAAGTAAAATGATAAATTCTTCCTGCTTAGTTTCATTCAATGTGAAAGAGTGTTCTAAGCCAATTCACTGAAGCACTGTTTAGAATAGCAAATGGTTGGAAATAATTAAAATGACCATTAATAAATGACTTAAATTTGGTAAATCCATACAATGGACCATTATGCAGATATAATAAGAATAGAAAATTCCCTACGTACTGACATGCAATGTTTTTCAATATATTGTTTTTAGTAAAAACTGTAGGTATAGAATACTATATACACACATGTTTTGTTCACTTATACATGGAATATCTCTAGAAGGATGTCTAAAGAACAGATAATGGTGGCTGCCTCCAGAAAAGTAAACTGGGTGATGAAGGAAACCTTTTTATTGCCCATTCTTCTGTACATTTTGAATTTTGGACAAGAGTTTTTCTTTGTTTTGAATTTGTTTTCTAATTATTTTTTTTTAAAGATTTTATTTATTTGACAGAGAGAAACACAGCCAGAGAGGGAACACAAGCAGGGGGAGTGAGAGAGGGAGAAGCAGGCCTCCCGCCGAGCAGGCAGCCCGATGTGGGACTCGATCCCGGGTCTCCAGGATCATGACCTGAGCCGAAGGCAGTGGCCCAACCAACTGAGCCACCCAGGCGTCCCTGTTTTCTAATTATTTAACCTAAAATATTCTCTACAATGAAATAAGGTTTATGAATTATGGACAGTGGTTGTTTTGTTTTAAATATATCCTTACTTAGCAAATAAAAAGTTGCTAACACTATGGAAAGTTCACTTTGAAAATATATATATACTTTGTATGTGAAACTCATAATTTTGGGAACCACTCTTCTAAGGTCCCTCCTGGGACTCAACAGCCAGTCTGTCTTTTTGTTATTCCACTCTTAACTTATGTATCAGTTCTGGACCTATGCTTCTGCCTTAAGCATCTGCTTAGTACCTCACTCCTTTTAGAGTTCAGACCTTGCTGTGCTTTTGTCAATGTCTTCTATCATCACCATCACCATCCATGTATTATCCCCTTATCCTCTAATGGAATACTGTGACTGAGGCCCTTCTACATACTGATTGACCTTTCAGGTATACACAACTCAATTGGGTTACTTTCTAAACATTACTTGTTCCCGTATTTTTCTTTACTCTCTCTAATTGCCCGTGAGACCATCCCTGATAACTCATGTTGGATCTCTCTGATGTCAAGTGTTTGCCTGGACAAACTTTCTTAAAATATGTTCTGCATATCAGACTGACTGGAAGTCTTTCAATGGCACTTCTAGGTGGTTCTTTCCTTCTACTATTTCTTTACACCAAATGGGGCCAAAGTCATATTATGTCCTGTGGCAGAGATTGCTAGCTATCTATACCATTATCTATTCTCCCAATCTTATTTGGTGATACATTACTGAATTGTATTCAGGTGGCAATATATCCAGCTAAAAAACTATAGTCCTCAGCATAATACTCTCTAGCTCCATCCAAGTCATTGCAAATAGCGAGATCTCCTTCTTTTTGATGGGCAAGTAATATTCCTGTGTGTGTGTGTGTGTGTGTGTGTGTGTGTGTACTTACTCCATGCCCTGCTCTACACTAAATATATATATATAACATCTTCTTTATCCAATCATCAGTCAATGGATATTTGGGCTCCCTCCACAGTTGGGCTATTGATGAATCACTGAATTCTTCTCCTGAAACCAATATTGCACTGTATGTTAGCTAAAATTTAAATTTAAAAAAATTTAAATCCATAGCTCGCAGCTTCTCTTGAAGCTAAGTGTGTCTGGGTGACCAAATAACTTATCAATGAAGTAGAAGTAAAAATGTTGTGGGGAATTTCTAGAAAGTCCTAAATAGAAACAAATCAGCCCCCATTTTTTTCATCTTCCATCCTGATGTATAGAATGTAAATGTGATATCTAGAGTTCTACCAGCATTCCTTGCTCTGTGAGAATGAGAGCAGAATGGTTAGCTGGAAGGTGTATGAATCCATGAATACTGTAGAACTACCATAGCTATTCTGGACCTATCATCTTCAGTTATCTATTATGTGAAACAAAAAAACCCCTCATCCATCTTGTTTAAACCACTCAATATTAAGTTTTCTGTCCCTTGAAGCTAAAACTAATTCTGATACATTATCCCTACCAATTTGTTCTTACCCATTGAAGACAACTATGCCTTCCTCTGTAATGTTTCTCTTTTTATGATTATTATTTTTGAAGTTTTTATTTAAATTCCAGCGAGTTAACACACAATGTAATATTAGCTTCAGGTATACAATATAGTGCTTCAACACATCCGTATAACACCAAGTGCTCATCATGACAAGTGCCCTTCTTAATCCTCATCACACATTTAACGCATCCTGCCACCCACCTCCCTCTCCTCCAGCCCTCCAGTAGCCTTCAGTTTGTTCTCTATTGTTAAGAGCCCACAGTGTTTCCATACTCAACATGTCTAAGGATACCTCCCTACATATGTAGGGAATATAGAAATTTATGGAATTTTCAACCTTATCCATACTGTTAATTCCTTTACTACCGACATACTAATTTATTATTATTCACTACAAACTTGGTGATTGTTGCTTTACAATTATTTTGTTGTCCACCACAAACCATGAGGAGTGGAGATATCATGGCATGGGTTAAACACAACTTTTCCAAGACAACCTGAACAGATGTTGGTTGGACCAAGGTCAAACTCATGAACACTGTCTGATAATTATTTAGAGTAATAACTACCAAAGTTCTATCTACTGCTTAGACATCTCTTCTGAGATCCAGTCACATGCATTCATGGAAAGTGGATCCATGTCTACCTCAAGTTTACAGACAACGCAAAACAGACCACTTAAAAACAGAGCTTCACCTCTCCCCTTAAAGGTCCCCTTCATCCTGTTTTTTGGATCTCATTGAATGGTGCCACAATCCAATGAAAGACATATTCTAATCCTCTTCCTGTTTTGCTACAAGCTTTAATTATCCTTGAAATGCTGCCTATTCTACTTCTGTGATAAATCTTAAATCCATTCCTACTCTCTCAGCCCACTGCCTCTCCCTTAACTTCAGCCCCCATCATTTCTTGCTTTGACAATTGTAACAACTTGAGACATAATTTCATGAGAAACTCACTCCAATACAGGTTCCACAATATGGTGAACCCATCTTCCTGAGATTGTGTCACAGTCCTCAGCAATGTCTACTTATGTGAAGGCGAGAAGCTAAACTCTTCATTGTGCTGTTTAAGACCTCCAGAGATCTGAACCTAACCCACACAGGTGTCCTAACTACTGCTGATCCAACTATACAAACATATTGCCATTCCAACAAACACATTCATTTCCAGCTCTATGAACAATATTGATGGAGACTCTGCAAAATATGTACATTTAGAACTAGTGAAATGTCCAACTTTAGAAACCCAGCAAGATTATCTCCTCTAATTTGAGCATTTCTCAACTAACTTTTATCTTTTGGCATGAAAAATAAATCCATTCTTCATTGGGGTCCCCACACACAAGTTTATATGTGCCAACTATGTATACTTCTCATATTGTGTACATGATTGCACAATGTAGCAGAGAGATCCTGGTAGCTACAGGTCTCAGAAAGCAGGAGACAATGGCACCTATGCGGGCTAGCACTAGGACAAAGCCAGCTGTTTGTAAACTTCCCCAGACACTCACATGGATACAGAGCCTTCAGAGGTCCATTGAACATTCTGTAACGATAGGAAGTCCACCTCTACTCTCCTATACTTTTCACCCTACTAATTCTAGGGCCTCCCTTTTCCCCAAAAGTCCCACCAGCCCTTTTACTTCCTGCTCAAGCCTGGAACCACCCAAGTTTTGGGCCTGGACTTGCTGAGGAGATCCAGACCCTTCTTCCCAGGTACCACTCTAAACCACAGGCAACGTGACCTCCTGAAAGACGAGATGCATCTGCGCAGTTGGGCTCCTCAGCAGAGCTGGTGCTTCATAATGGCTAAGGACGCTCTGCTCATTTGGGCTTGGCCTGAACAGTCTCATGTAGCTAGAACCTAGTGATTGTTACTAAATTCAAGATATCAGAGAAAATATTGGCTGGAACATCATCATTTCTGTTTCTGAACCAATACAGAATCTCTAATAAATAGCACCCTCTCCCCACTAAGCTCAGAGTCAAGCAGAACCAATGCGGAAGAGCTGTCTTGTTTTCCATGGTTAAGAAGTGGAGGCTTCAATATGTGTTTACAATGATAGCAAAGTTAAAACAGCTCATACTATGTTGCCAAACGAACGATAACAGAGACATAAACACTGTCCTTAAAAAGATTCTTTTAGAAGAAAACTATGAATTGAATCATTTACTGAAGTTCTGTTTAAACAGATGGTGTGATTAACAGCTAACATGTAAGCCATCTTGGGAGCTTACGGAAAAGTAAACAACTGGAGCTAAAAATAAATCACTTTATTCCCCAAAATATTCTTTCATTCATTTTACTAGGAAAATTGGAAAGTCTGTTTTGAGGCTGGGCTTCCTTGGGGGATGTCAGGAGGGAGTGGGGAGGAGAGTCTCTTCAGAGAAAGAGCCCATGGATGCAGGGTTGAGTTCCACAGTGTCTCCTGAAGGCTGAGATGGTCTGAGCATCCGAGACCCCCTGCATAGCTGACTCTTCCCAACCACTGAAGACACCCTTCATTTCCGTGTGTCCTGAAAGTCCCATGTGCCCAGATGGAAGAGAAGGGGCTTAGGAGTTGGGAATCAGTTATGTCACAGATACTCCACTAGGAACACTACAAGCACTGCTTCCTCTAAGGCTAGCGCCCCCCCGTGGCCTCTGGAGGCATACGTTGTAAGGCCGATTTTCCCACTGGGGACAGGAAGGTGGGAAAAGGGGGAAGAGCCCTCCCAGAGCCACATGGCTACTTCCTTTTGGGAGCTGCCCTTAAAACGCTGGCCTGCTGAGTTTCAGGCCTTAGGAGAGGCACCAATTGCAGAGGGACAAGCACTGGCCAGGATGTCTGGAGATGTGGGGGTGAAAGGCTCCTCTGTCACCTAGTGCCTCAGGGACAGAAGCTATTGCCTTCTGGGCCACAGTTTTTCCATCTTTAAAACGTGGAAATTGTACCACGTGCCTCTGCAGTCCTCATTTGGGTATGGGAATGGTATCAGAGTATCAATCAAGTCGGCTTCCACGACGCCATCAGGCGTGAGCATCTTCAACTGGAATGAGAAAAAAGTCCTTGCACAACGGGGCAAACAAACAGATAAGTAAAACACAGAAGGACACGTGTGAGCACAGGAAAAGGAACCAGAGTTCTACCTGAGGAGTCAAGGTATGTTATACTGAGGTAATGATGTTGACATCAAACTAACTCAATTTTGGTCAAGCACCCAGAGATTTAAAATCACCCAGGTGACCGTTGCAGAGTTGTTTGGCTGGTTATCCTGGCACTTGGTAAAACTTACGTGAAAATGTTAGATTCCCATGCTACTTGGGGTCAGAGTTGGCAGGAAGGTAATGAAATATTTTGTTTCCAAAGATCTAGAGACTTAATTAAGGAGGAAAGCAACCTCAGTGTCAGTAGTCCAGAAATAAACTCCTTCATTTGGAAATGTTCTTGTAAATACGTCTGAACTCTTCCATGTGAAGGGCCTTCTAATTGCCCCTCTGGGACCTCATCCTGGAGGCTTTGAAATGGTTTCCCTTTACAACATTGAAATCGTTGATACCCTGCCCCTGGCAGGTATGATTGCACCTCCCTCCCTGGCCTTTTTAATCATTGGACTTGGGGAGGGTTCCTCTCGCCCTTTAGGAAAGGTGCTGCTGCTCCTGAGTTACGTCTGGAATTAACTTCAGATCTCAGCTGAATGGAAGGAAAGCTGGCCGTGTGTTCTGCGTTTACACGTGAAGCTGCTCAGCC